>JASDQU010371920.1:67575-78070 GCA_032191745.1 Picea mariana | reverse complement strand
ATGTCACGCAACCAACAATAATTACTTATGTGCATCAAATCAACTATTGAAGACCTACAAAGGCACTGTCATCACATATAACACCATTAATTCCTAGAGATTGCCCTATTATTTCAAGATTTAGAGCTGTGAACTCATATTTTTTCCCAAGCTTATCTCGTTATCTGCATTTGTTCATTATGTTCCTCGATGAGTATGTGTATATGATTGTCTCTCCCACTAACGAATTAAGGATAGTGTCTATATGTTCTGGAATAAGGAAATCGAGTGGACGGTAATCACTCTTCAAAGAAATTAGTCAGGTAAGCACCATTCTCTCAAGAGATGACATTGATTGGTACAAGGTATGTTGTATCATGAAATATGGTTTTATATTTTCTTGATGCTTGAGTGTTGATTCTCACTGTTTGAAAGCGGACGACATGCCTCCAAGGAAAGTTCCCATGCAAAGGGCATCGAAGAAGCCAAGAACTCGATCTGACGGCCCAAGAGAAGGTTTAAGTGTTGCGCCCAAAAGGAGCTTAGACCCCCAAAAGTACCAAATCGTTGATCGTTTTCCGCTAAAGAAGGTTTCAAACATTGTGCCTCTATAGCATGACACCAAGACCCACACAATGAGCGAGACTTATACTCAAGTATAAATCCCTTCTTGGAATGATCTATTATGGAAATTAGACAAAGGGGATTATCTAGAATCCACTCCACATAGCGCCCTTAAACTCTGGGAGGTGGATGATGCTATTTTTCCCACAATTAAGAGATCTATGCTTCATTTAGCTCCTACCAGAGCACCTTTCTTTCCCTGCATGGAGTTGATGGAGTGGGTTATTAATCACACCAAGGCCCAAGAGTGCAATATCATCAATGAGTGTTGGCATGCACTAGGAAGATGCAGGGTTAAACATTAATTCACCAACAAATCCCAAGATACTGTCCCTTTTGGCATAACCTGCAATCAGGTGAAGTCTCACCCAAAGTACCTATTATCGCCAATCTATACTTTCCTAAAGCTTAAAGACAAGTAGGCCTATATTGATGTAACACAGAGGTTGTCCTATCACTGTCACCCCAATAGGATACCTCTTTCTATTTAGGAGGAGAAGCAACTCACTCCAAGGGAGACATCCCAATACCTAGTTGGTTGATGAAGGGTAAAAAGACCAGGTAAAACCCACCCCTCTCTCTAGGTCACTCAAGGAAAGAAATCACTTGGTAAAGTTTAAGGGAGGCAAAAGGAAAAGAAAATGAATGGAACTTGCCCTTTACCAATGAAACAATAAACGTTAGCAATAAGCAATGATATCAATGTTTCAAATCAGTGACTTCAAGATATAAATATGTTACTTAAAGGCTCTTATGTATAGACAAAAGATAGAGTTTATAGCAGCAACAACATCTCCAGAAATTGCAAGTTTAAAGACTTTGTAAATTTGATAGTACCTTGTCACTCACGATTTCAAGATTTAAAAGAAGTCAATAAGTGACTTCAATAGGCTCTCAAAACACTTGTAACAATAGTAAAATAATAATGATGACAGCAGCAAAACCACTTCAGAAAAGTACTTAGTTTAGGCAATTAGATAAATACTTTAATATATATTGATAGTAACTTCCCTAATACAAATGTTGGGTGGCTTTATGGAAAGTTTAAGAATTGTTAAGGGGCTGCAATGGTGGTTGTAACAGTAGTTACAATAGTAGTAATAACCTTCAAAAACTTCATAGTTTTGCACTTTGAGTAATCGCAAAAGGAAGACTAGAGCCTTGGGATGATAGCACCTAGGATAGTGCAAATTTCTGGGCTAGTTTTTAGAGGTTAGTATGTTGAATAGCGCTGCAAAATAAGGCTGTAACAATGATTATAACAGAAACAATATGGTTTTTAGTGTTAGTGAGAGTTTCAAGAAGATAGTTTGAAAGTTTGTTTTGATCTCATTCATCCACAAGAGTATAGAAATCACTGCCTTTTAGGGTTTTATGGAGTCAATAGTAGTAACAATATCACTTGGGAAATAAAATAATGGTAATGCTTATCTAAGGAAAGAGGTATATGCAAGAGGTGTTGGAACTTCAAGGCCTCAAGCATTCAAATATTTTAAGGGAGGTTTTGCTAGAGAGTAGGAACTTCTAGGCCCTAGCATACCTTCCTTCCTTAGCTTTTTTGAAAGAAAAGTAATTGGTGATTAGAGTGAGATTTACTAGAGAGATATCACTTTAGGGCTCTAATAATCACTCCCAAAAATGTATAATTGGCAATATCAAGTTAGTAGAAGGGTTATAGAGAGCAAAAAGCATTTGGTGTTTCTCCCCTAGGGTTTAAACAAGCAATTTCATAATCTTAGACATGAAATAAGTAAATTTTACCACAAACATCCATTGCATGAATAAAAATGTAGATTTTCCACTTGCTTCACCAAGAATAATAGTGTCAAACTTAGTTGAAGATCATTCCACCATGAAAAATGCCAAAATACACCACCACAAAGCTCTCCCAAGATATGTGCACTAGTTATTTCAGTCAATAACCCTTAAAGAGGGAGAAAATTTCAGACCAACACTTGTGTGTCATAAGTTATGATGAAAATGAATGTCACTTTATTTTTATTAATACCAAAATTTGACCTTTAATTGTTTTAGGTCAAAATATGAGGGCCAACCTGGCCAGTTTACAATAAAATTTAATTCTTACCCAAATAAATTCAATTAGCATCTAAATAGGTCTCCAAAGGTGATGTCATGCCCCTCTAGGATGACGTTGGGCCTCAAGTGTGGGACGTTGGACAAAGGAGATGAAACTTTGGGCCTCCAAAGGCCTAAATTTTTCCTTCTTGTGCCAATAGCCTCATAAATGCCTCCAAGGTGACAGCCTCAGTTGAGAGGTGACGTCTAGGGCTGCAGAGGTGACGTCCAAGGCCTCCCAAGGCCAACATTCAAGTGGGAGGAGTATGAGACCTTAGGTCTAGGTCTTCCACATTGCCTCCAAAGGAAATGTCCTTCCTTCCTATGGTGCAAGCATTTAGTCTCTTCTTACCCCTCGCTGGGGTTTCAACATCCATCTATGGGATTTGAGACCCCATGAAGGTTTGAGCTAATCATTCCCTCGTGTAAACCTGTCCACCAGGAAAGGTCCTACAGAAACAACAATTACACCCTCTAGGGGTTCATAAGTCACAAGGATCATAGCATGTAAATCACATCTAATAATTAAATTACCCAAACATGTGCATCAAAACCCCCTTAACCCCAAACAAATGCTCAAAGACGTTATGAAATTTGACAAGTTAGGTTTGGAGAGGGTATCAGGGTGTCCTATTGGGCTAACCTCTCTTAAGTTTGGGGTATTTCCCAGGTGGGGTCTAGTGCAAGTCATGTAAGTGTATGAGGTGGCATGGGGTAAATATTTGGGCATGGAGTGCATGTGATAATAGGGAAATGTAGAGTCTTACATGTGGGTGCCTTTGTGGAGGGTGATATGCACTTTGTCACAGATGCAATTGTTTCCTATCCCATTCATAGCCATTCTTTATTTATTTTGATCTTTTGTTCTTGTGCATCAAGGGAATAGTTGAGGGACGTTGTTTTGGCTTGATGACCAGAGGTGACAGCGTTATCCACAAACATTTCACGGAAATGAGAAGGTTGGCTCATAATGAGACACCCTTTCTCTTTGCTATGCCACTAAGAGCCAATACCCTAGTTTGGTGACCATATATGTGGTAATGTCATACCGCTACATGCCCATGGTCATAATAGGTTGGCTCCTGATGAGACCTCCTATACATCAACTAGTGAGTGTTTATGTTATCTTGTGGGTCCCCTTTTCTCACTGAGAATATTTTCACTGCTTTCTTTGGGATCCCTGGGCGAATCATCTCAAAGGTTTAAAAATTGGCTTTTAACTTTTTCCAACTACTTTTACCCTCTAAGCCTTTAGCCCCTTCTTCCCTCAAGGTATCCAATCCCGATGCCCAAAAAGGAAAGGGGAGGTGGAAGGAATAAATATGGAAAGTGGTAAGTATGGAGGGAATGGATGATGACTCTTCGAAGATCCACCCAGTAGCAACCCATCCTAAAGGGAAATCAACTTACTAGGGAATTGTGTCACCCTTCCAAGTTTGAATGAGGCAAAGAGCATAATTTCCAAGAAAACGTCATGAAATGAAGAAGGATTCAATATAACATATTCAAGTGCTTCAAAAATCAAAGTGATACATACCATGATACCCAGACTCATTACCTCATGGAGCAAGACTCACTGCTACTTTAGGACCAGGCTGGTGTGATGGATACTACTGTTGGTGATACGTGGACTGCACTAGCAAAAAGAGGGGCCCTTTAGGGCCATGCTTAAGTCGTTTGGCTCTCAGTACTCCATGTATAGGACTTGTGGGCCTCGAGACGTGATCTCCTTAGTTATCCCTAGGCTAGGGGATAATAGTACCTATGCGGAATGCACGAACCAGGCTTATGTAGTCACGAGGGAATATGAAGCATTCATTCCTTACTATTTACTTAACATTCATTCTTATGTTCTTTGCACGAAACCATATCAGTACTATGATCTATGATAGATCTAACACATGCATATTGACCATTCATCAGAGGTGTGCATTAAAAAGAATAAGCAAACACAACATAACACCATGCACATTAGAACACAAAGATTAATGTGGTCCACCCCAAACTGATCTACATCCACAATGGTTGGCTTCTTATTCATTCATTTATAATCTCCATTACAATCATGTGCACTACGCTCATACACAAATATTTAGTAAAAACCCAAACCTACCCACGCCGTTCTATGTTGCAGTGCACACATACCTCTCTATTGATATTCAACTTAGCTCATACTCGACAACTCAACCAAAATAGTCAACAATAAAAACCACTAGTCAACTCTTCATTGACCACACACTGTACTTTCTAAGCTCTCCTCTATGCAAAAACCCATTACATATTTATAGTATTCTATTAGGGCTAAGCCCATTACAATGTGGTTACAAAGTGGAAAAAATGTCCCAAAACTTCCTACATAACTCTCATTTCTTACGCGTTAACTCCCGATAATGCACTAGATGCTTTCCATGTGCGTTGCTCCTTTGCCAAAATGTCACGCAATCTGCTTTTGTGTGATTCCCAAAACTTATCCAAAATATCCTACTCCAACAGGCCCCCAACACTCACATGTGGCTCATCTTGAGCCACTTATGCATGTTGTTTCTCCCTTTTCCGTGAGCATGGTCACCAAGAAGTTCTGAAATGTTTGCTTAGGAGTGGTGACTATCGCCTTCACCTATTCATATTTCTCTGCTAACACTTCTATTACCTACACTGTTATCGGGCCCTTCACCTATGCAGTTGTGAGCTCTTCTACTGCATTGTATGCCTCTTCCTATAATAACTCCATCTTGTGCATGTTGTTATGCTCTCATATGGTTCATTTTATAGTATAGCGTCTTGATTTTTGCTTCTCTTTTGTCACCTAAATGAGAAAAATAGAGATGCTTACAAGCCTAGTTGGGTTAGCTAGGCAAGACAGCAGTGAAGGAAAGAGTTATAAGTATAAAGCATAAAGGATAAGCAAAGAACTAAACTAAGAGCATTAAAAGAAACTAAACTAGAGTGCATAAGGACATTAGAACAAGAAATAAACAACATTCATGCCACCAATGGAAGGGATTGTACTAGTGGAAAGAAAACACCAAAGAGAAAGGGAGATGTATGGGTCCCCTCTTCCTACTAAGGAAGGCTCTTGGACCCCCAAATATTGAGTTCTTCTTACAAGTAACAAACTAGAATGAAATGGTGAAGAGAATCCAAAGCACATTCACTCAAGAGGTGATGTTAATGGCCAAATGAAATGGTGCTTGCATGCTCTTGATGAGGAAAGAGGATCCTCCAAGAGAATATAAGGAGCATAACAATACAAATGAATTCCTTGAAAATATAGTGCACCCATGGCCTCTTTTTATAGCATAGCTTTGAGGCATTATGCAACCAGTTCTTAGTGTGAACAAGGGTCCCTTTAGGGCACCTTTAGGTCTTTGACCAGCCCCCAGTCGGATTCATCCAAGATTTGAGTGTCAAATCGACTTGGAAGTTGAACCAGAAGTGGGTGGAAGGTTGACAAATATCATAAATGTGTTGTTTTGAGTTGTGTGTGGCTTTTTGCATCTACAGTCGCATATCGAGCGCATGTGCTCTTTTTCGACGTTATCTTACTGTCGCACGTGCGCGCGCGCCTTATGTAGTTTTAGCGCATGCTGATTTTATTGTTGGTTGTATAGTTTTGGACCTTTTGGAAATGCATTTTTGGTCCATGAGTGAACTAATGAGTGTTTTGAAGATGATGGATTCCTGTAACCATTTGTGGACGAAATTCCAGTGATAACAAATGCCCCCTGATGTGTGAGGTTAGGAGCATACATATAGCCGAAATACATCAATGTTTCTTCTACTGAGAGTACCATTGTAAGAAAGAGCGATAATGAGAGTAGAAAGAGCGACTCATTAGAGGAAGAGGGGAACCTGTAGGACTCAAACCTCTTACAAGGTGTAAAAAATAAAACTGTGTACAAACGAGGCGGACATGTCCCATGCTCATCTCATGTAAATCAAAAATGTGTACGACAGTAACTGAAGCTATATGTTGACGTAGAGAACTACAGCGCCCTCCGAGGTGGTTTGATAATGGAAGAGGACAATTCTGATGGTGAACAAACTTGGAAAAGAGGCGATGACACTTGTAAGAGGTGTTGATGATTCACATGCATTGATAGCCTATCAAATTTCCGAGGTCTTCAGATAAGATAAAACAACTGCAATAGTCGCAAAGTAAGACCCATCGTAACATGAGATAGTGTTGAAGTCAAATATTATGGGGGCCAATGATAGCAGAGAACAATGGTGGCTTTCCCTGTATCGTCCAAGACTCCTCATTGTAAAGGTAATGAGAGTCAAGATATTGTCGCCCTTTTGGAAACTGTGCTAATGTCGACAGAAAGGGAGACGCGACTCCAAGAAGAAAAGGGCTTCCTAAAATCCATGGGATGGGATCATGAACTAATGAGGTACATGGACGAAGTCAAGATGTGGTGAGACTCGAGACTGCCCTGGGTTGGGGAGATATGCAAAGTGGCAGCAACCGTAAAACTGAATCTATCATCAGGGGGACGACTAGACGAGGGTGAGTTGTGCCAGAGGCGCGACAAAATGGACAAACACAGAGATCAAAAAAGTGTATGGACTGTAAGATACTCGAGGTTTATGGATAATGTCATTGATGAGAGGAAGTGAAAAAATGCCCCAACCAAGGGCGACAAGGGTTGCTTTGCCAAAAAAGGAAGGTCGCTAAAGGTGACAATAGAAAGTTATGTTAATGCAGGGAAAAGGTTTTGTACAATTACTGAAAGAACAAAGAATGAGTTGGGATGACTGTGCAAATATAGAAATGGGTGCCCCAATGTAATATGTCTTGGCCGATGATGGCGCAAGTTGTTTTGGAAACAAGTGGAGGGTGAGGGCCCCATAGGTGGGTTTCTGTATTTAGGGAAATGTATGGAGGACAATCTGTGGATGAAAATGGATGGTTAATGATACTGTGGGGGTGCAGTTAAAATAGAACCATGATGAAGTAACCTGGGAGTCCATTGGGTAGGCTAGCATAATGAGGAGAAGGAGTATGTGGTTGGTTCTCAATGATGTGTAATACTATCGGGACTCCCATTTCTAAGGGGTGAAAACAGCATGAATGTCAAAGTGCCAAGCGAGACTATGAATGGGACAACTCATGTGGGGGAGGGTGCTACCGAGTGACAGTACTGAAATGCAGCAAAGGTGGCAGTACTGCAGAGCCAGACATAGGGATCCTAGAGGCAAAGATCAGTGGGTGTCATTGGGAGATGCAATTTGATATTCAGAGGGAAGGACTACATGTCAATGTCGATGATATACCTGAAGGGATACTACTGACGTATGATGATCAAGTACCTGCACACATGAAAATTGAATACCCAATGTGAACAATATCTGAAGAGAAAGATCATATAACAGTTATTCAATAATATGTGAATGTAAGCATGTGTACCTAAGTGTCAGATGAGAAAAATGCCCCCCGAGGGATGAGGATGGAAAATGGCCTGAGGATTGTGTAGGTGACAGGGTCCTGATCCCGTGGCTGAAGACAGATCGAAAAACTGACGCTCGGAGCTCCCGGAATTGAGTCTCAAAGTTTGGCAAAATGGACTATATATAGTTGTAGGGCCCACAATGCCACCTCATTTGTACCTGTTGTCTTATTGAGTGGACGAGCGATTTTAGAGGAGATTTGGAGATTCCGCAAGATCCAGGCAGTCGATTCAGGATCAGCAAGCTTTAGGTTAGTTGTCATATCCTCCTACATAGAATTGGAGTTTATGTTTTTGGGCAGGGTCGTACAGGGGGTTTTGGGGGTGTGGGCCTCCCAGTGCGCAGGCGATCGAGAAATTCGCGTGCACAAGTGCATGCCTGTAATGTGGACATACACTCATGAGGGTACCCTAATGGGGAAAATAGGCACGCATGGCATGTGCGCCTATGCAAGGCACAACATCGCATGCATGCGCGTCTGTATTCCTAACAGCTACGCATGCATGCGCAGCTCTGTAGTGAACATGCGGGCTATGATGCGCGCCTGCATGTGTGACAGAGGTGCATGAATGCACCTCTGTATGGCCAATAGTCGCGCATGAGTGCGTGACTGGGGGATGAACAGGCGTGCATGTGTGTGCACCTATGGGGGAAAATAGTCGCGCCTTTGAGGCAAAGCTGGAGGGTGTAAAAACTTATTATTTTTGGAGATTTTGATGTTTTTATGGGTTGTGATGGTTAATTAAATGTTGTATATGTGGATGCAAGTGATCATTTGGATGATGTCAGTTCATTGGAGAGAGAGGGACTAGTCACGCCTAATAGAGGCAGTGAGGGATGAGGAGCCAGTAGTCTGAGACACTTTGGCAGCTTGTGGGTTGTTGAAGTTTTTTGAGTGTTCGCTAGTGCAGGCACAGGAGTATCTTTTGCAGTTTCTGATTAGGATGTGGAGCCCTAACCTTCATTACTTTATGGTGCGGGGTGAGCAGCTAGCCTTCATTGCAGTGGATGATGTATATTTTCTAACTGGGCTCCCTTTTTGTGGAACCCCCTTACCGACGGAGCCTGTAGTACCCGGGGATGGGCAGTTGGTTGTCTTAACCCAGAGATATTGTTCGAGGGAGAAATTTATGTCGGGCTCCGTGGTTAGTTTTGGGGCGAGGGATGCTCTTGCACATCTTTCTGTGGCAGCAATGATTATGAGAGTCTACGGGTCTCTCGTGACTCAGCGAATCAGTGGAGGTTAGTTGAGGATCATGGAAAGGGCACTGGCAGGCAAGCATTTTTCCTGGGGCTTGATGCTCCATGCCAAGATGGTAGGGAATCTTGACAGGTGTCATGTTGCTGACTCAGAGGAGTTTTCCTTTGGGTCTATCTTGGTGGCATGGTTTTTTTAGAGGGTTTCGATGTTGCGCCCTAGAGTTTTTTTAGGCGCACCTGGTGTGCAAGAGCTGCGACTGAGGCGGTGGGCGACGATCCTGGTTAGTCATGGTGGTGGGGAGGGTGGCCACTATTTCACGGTCGAGGTTGCACAGGTGTGGCGTCAGATGCCACAGATCATACTACAATATCTGTATTTTGGGGTGGACTTCTGGGATATTCCGGAGATGGTGTTACCCCCAAGAGAGGTGTTCGACCGCAGAGGTATGATGTGATATGTGATGGTTTGTAATTGTTTATATAGTATAGCATGCTTCTTGTGAGTAAATGGATGTTGATACTATCATTTGTTTGTTGTGTGTGCAGATGTTGGACCTCGCGGGCACGAGGTTGAGTTGGTTAGAGCATCGGCATGTTAGGGGCCGGTGAGACCTTCATGGGGAGAGCCCCGGGTAGGAGAGAGATGGTGGTGAGATGATGCTGGGGTGAGGCCTGTTGAGGATGAGAGAGTGGACAAGTGACGTTGGTTTGATGACCCCGATGCAGGGCCATCGCATGATCCTTCGGCGGAGGCCGAGGGAGAGTTCTAGGATATTCGCCACTGTTTGGAGGCGGTACTACAAGGAGTGCCTGCGGGCATGTGGTCACGGATCCTAGACGGGGGATTCCTAGAGCAGTGTGTGGGTGTTCTGGTGGCGTGGAAAACCGTGGTTCAGAGAGTGATGTAGCAGGGGCGACGATGACTGGGAAACTACCTCCAGTACCTGAGGGACCGCTAGTTGGTGGGGCCCCTCCTCCAGAGAGAGGGTTAGGTGGTGGAGCTCTAGAGGCACCAAAAGTTCCTCTGTATTTATGTATTTTTGTATCTATATAGGCTGGTGAACCCATTTTGTATATGATGAGGTGGTACCATTTTTGTATTTATAGGGATGAGGTGGTTCACCTACCTACGAATGGTGTACTTGATGTACTATTTTTTGTAAAC
>JASDQU010371920.1:47270-60861 GCA_032191745.1 Picea mariana | reverse complement strand
ATGTTGGTAGATATTGAGGTGTTCCATACATAGGTGGTTGTTGGGGGTTTGAATTGTGGTGTGTAGTGGTACCAATCAATCCATCTACTGAGTGAGACATCCCAAGTTTTTCTTGGCCAAATGGCATGGGTCTCAGGGTGTCAGGTAGTACTGTATATAAATACCTTGACTGTGAATAAATGAGTTTGAACTATTGGGCCTTATTGATGGCTTCTTCTTCCGATTAGGGGAAAGTGGCGGCCACATCTTTGGCAAGGAGAAAAACAAGTGATTTGAGAAACCAGTTAAGGCATTGTTGTGGGGTGGCTTTAGCTTTGCAGAGACTATGTCGTCGGCACCATTTGTGAATGTGGTCGGCGATGTGCATGGCAGAAGTTTGTTTAAACTTTGAGAGTAATTCGATACCATTGTCATGACGAATTGGTAGTTGAAATAAGGTCATAAATGCTTTGGTTAACGATTCGAAGGTCACATGGGACCCAAATTTTTCTTCCACATACCACTTGGTCGATGGGCCAGTGAGTGTGCGTTGAAATAGTCTTAATCGGAAGGAGTCATCCATAATGCTATTGGAGGAGCACCATAAATGGAAGGTCATGATATGATTGGCTGGGTCATCTCCCGCTTTTCCTTCAAACTTGGGGATGTTTGAAGGTAGTTTGGTAGGCATTGCAGGCCATGTGGGGTCGTTCGACATAGGATCATTAGTGAGTTTAGTTAGATCCAGTGTGTTGAGGGAAGCCAAGTATGGCATCTAGGGTTGTGGTGGAAGATTAGTGCCAGCCATGCTGGGAATGTTTTGTGTGCTTGACCCTGAAAGAGGGTTTGTTTCGGCCATAGTGTGAATGTGGTGTGTACCTGACCCATGAATGGGGATAGATGGAGTTATACTTCCTCCTTGAGAAGAAGTGTGCCCCCCACTTCCATGTAAAGGAGAGTGTGGGGATGGCTAACCTTGAGAAGTGGACCCAAACAAAGTGGAACCAAGCAAAGATAATCCCAAGATAGTAGCACTCACAGGGGTGTGAGAAAGTATGGTCGATGAGTTGGCAATACTAGGAGCTCCCCATAGAATGGGAGGGAGATTTAGCAATCATTTGGAACAACGGGGATTCTGTGGGTCCCCTATGATGTCCGACTAGCAAAGTGGATGTGTATGGGTGGGGATGAGATCAAATAAATGAACAAGAGTCTTTATCATTTTTGAACCTTCATAATATACTTCACAATTGTATGTAATTACAAGAGCATCATTGATAAAGAAGAATACATGTGGGTAGGTGGATTTTTTCTGCATGGGAGAACAAAGAAAACAAATGCTCGTGTCCTAGAAGACGTAACGTCCTTCCTCTCAAATAGCATTGTACCTTCCAATAACACTCGACAGTGGGGTCTGAAGCCACCAGAAGAGGAACTAGTGAAGGATGAAGTAATCCATTATAATGAGGGGTAGAGGGTGCATATCCCAAAAGAGCTGGCGATATTTTCCAATAGCCACAAAAAATCCGATCAAGGTGCAATTGCAGCCCACAATTTCCACCTGGGTAGATGTCCAAAAATTTGGTCACTAGGTACCTTGGTCAAAGTGCGACATTTAGATTTTTGGCCTAGGAAATGGGTCACGGGATGGATCCCGTCCAAGAGGTGGGTGCCTCAAGGGGAGATGCACAGAACAACCGGACCTTGGCCTTCGACCCTTCATGGGTATCTCTCTACCTTATGGTATAGGAACACTTGACTTGGAGGATTTTAAAGTTCTCTGTTTGACAACTTCTACTATTTGAAGATGTGAGAACCGGATAACAGGGAGTTATTTGGATGCCTATCCCTGAGATCCTACCTAGACTAAAAAATTTCTTTTGGCACCTCCTGTGGAGGAAACTTAGTGATTTTTAGAAAAAAATTAGATCTAGTTGTTTTGAGAGATTGGGGGTGTGATCCAATCTCGTTGAAATTAAGTGGGAGTGGATAGTTTCGTCAAGAAAAGAGTGGGGTGTTTCGGAATCCCTTTGGAAGAAACTTACTTCAACCTCCATGTTTCGAGATGAAAACTATGTGAGTGAGTAGTGACTTTGTGTGTGAACAAGTGAAATTGTGCCAAAAATTTTAATAAATTAGGCGTCACCTTGTTGCATGTGGACTTTGTGTGGTCCTTACAAGTCCTGATTACCTAATTAACTAAATGTCATTGGCACAACCTTGCGAAATTTTAAAGTCCCTAGGAAACTAGAATGTGGACATGAGGGTCCTTACTATTCCTTTAACTCCCTATTGTGATTTAATCTAAGAAAGCTTTGAAACTATCCTAGATTGTGGACATGTGGGAATGTATGGGCTCGTTACAAAACCTTTAAAATTCCCTAGTGATTTAATCTAAGAAAGTAAAATTTGATCACTATCATATCTTTGTAGCATGTGGACATGTATGGGCCCTTACAATTTTAAGATGTGTTTGAAAAATGAACTAAGAGGAGTTCCGAGGGGGCTATTGTCCTCTCCTAAAGGTTTCGTCTTTTTTAAGGGAGATGAAATTTTCCCTCAATCTCTTTATGATTCTCAAGATCACTTTGGGACGCGAGAGAAGAGCATACTCAAAGATTGATATCCAATTTCTGGTCCCAATGCAAGTTTTATATGTGATGTAGAATGATTCCAACTTAGACTTTAATCAAAGCAAGCCATCCATGTGGCAAAACTAAAAGAAAAAGAGGAAATAATGATTTTAACCCCCTAAGTGCCTATGTTTTGACTAATCCCTTCATATGGAGAGGGTATCTAAGTGTGGTGCATATTACAATCTGCATGGAATCAATTTTGAGAAGGCTATGGGCCCTCAACAGATCACAAAAACCCTTACAATATTTGATTTTCTGGGCAGATGCGTGGGTCGTAGAGTAGACAGAGGTGCATTGGGTGCCAATGCATAGATTAAAAACAACTTTTAGGCATAGTACGCAGAGGGCGCTGAGAAACACAGGGGGTTTCACGCACATGCTCAGAAGACGTGCCTATGGGTTATAAAACCCGTGCACTTGTTGTTACACGGCCGTGAAAGAAATTCCAGATGAAATTCTCTCAACTCAGCTTTGAATTTGGCTTTCTGCAAGTCGGCTTGGGTCGGTTATGGTTCCTGCAAGTTACAAAAACAAAAGGAAGAGATAAAATAACCCAAATGGGGGAAGAAATTGATACCTTTCCCCAATGGAGTCGCCAATCTGTTGCGTCTCTTTTGTCACCTAAATGAGAAAAATAGAGATGCTTACAAGCCTAGTTGGGTTAGCTAGGCAAGACAGCAGTGAAGGAAAGAGTTAGAAGTATAAAGCATAAAGGATAAGCAAAGAACTAAACTAATAACATTAAAAGAAACTAAACTAGAGTGCATAAGGACATTAGAACAAGAAATAAACAACATTCATACCACCAATGGAAAGGATTGTATTAGTGGAAAGAAAACACCAAAGAGAAAGGGAGATGTATGGGTCCCCTCTTCCTCCAAGGGAGGGCTCTTGGACCCCCAAATATTGAGCTCTTCTTACAAGTAACAAACTAGAATGAAATGGTGAAGAGAATCCAAATCACAATCACTCAAGAGGTGATGTGAATGGCCAAATGAAATGGTGCTTGCATGCTCTTGATGAGGAAAGAGGATCCTCCAAGAGAATATAAGTAGCATAACAATACAAATGAATTCCTTGAAATATAGTGCACCCATGGCCTCTTTTTATAGCATAGATTTGAAGCATTATGCAACCAGTTCTTAGTGTGAACAAGGGGGCCTTTAGGGCACCTTTAAGTCTTTGGCCATCCCCCCAGTCGGATGCAGCCGAGATTTGAGTGTCAAATCGACTTGGAAGCTGAACCAGAAGTGGGTGGAAGGCTAACCAATATCATAAATGCATTGTTTTGAGGTGTGTGCAGCTTTTTGCGTCCATAGTCACGCATCGAGCGCATGTGCGCTTTTCTGACATTATCTAACTGTCGCACGTGCGCGCGCGCCTTGTGTAGTTTTAGCGCATGCTAATTTTATTGCTGGTTGTATAGTTTTGGACCTTTTGGAAATGCATTTTTGGTCCATGAGTGAACTAATGAGTGTTTTGAAGTTGTTGGATTCCTGTAACCATTTACGGATGAAATTTCAGTGATAACATTGTTGTCTTCCATTGTTGTCATCTTCTCTTCTGGTGGCAAGTAGCTCATTGTCTCCTTAAACTATGTGCTTTCTCCTATCCAGCTTGAATATTCTGCCCAATTGCTTGTAACTTAGCATATTCTATCAACTGAGTCCTAACTTTTTTGCTTTCTTCACAAAGTTTGGCACACTATACTTCTAAGCTCTTTATATTCTCAAAAATTATGTTCACCATCTTCTCCCTTTTCTCTCTCTCCTCAGGTGGAGTACTCAGTATTGTGTGTGCTTCCAATTCTATAATCTTTTAGCAGAATCCATGAATAGCTTCATCGATATTTGACACTTTCTCTTCTATTGGAGTGTCCACCTCCATTGGCACTTCCGGAAGTTCCTTGTATATTTGTTTGATGTCCTATTGCATCCTCTCTTCCTTATGCACAACCTCGTCCCTTTCCATGGTTAATCTGTAGTAATCGAGATGCAAATATACGTTCTTTGTCATGATATTAACCAACTCATTGGAGGTCTTTTTTTTGCGCAAGTTGAGTTCTTGTCTAACGATGACCTGGAATCCTTGTAACATCTTTATTGGCAATTTTGAAAAATATAATTCAATGTGACTTAAGGCTTGCGCATGCTCTTGCATCTCAGTCAATGTGATTACTACTGCCCTGGGTGCTATATGTTCCATCATGCACTCTCTTCCTACTTCTAATGATTGAGAGACTATCGGCCTCACTTCTACAATCCGTGTTTTGTTTGTTGTTTATGCATCTTCTACCTGTCATGTTGGTGTGATCCTTGTTGCTTCTAGCATCTGGATTATCTTGCATCTTTCTATTCATATCCTCTTTCCATTGTGTCGTGAGCTAAAATATGTCATCTGCAACTTCCTTAACCTGATCACCAATCTTTTCCAAATCGTCCTCCATTAGTGCATGTATATTCGATTCCTTCACAACCATCCTCTTATTTCTTTGTGGCACTAATTTTTGTTTGTTGATATCTTTCCTTTTATCCCCTTAGCATGGTATAGTCTTCCCTTTGTCATTTGCTAGCCTTTCTTCTTCTTCTCTGCTTGGTATTTCTTCAATCTTTGGTTGTGGCATCTCTGGTTGCTCAGTCTCTGTTGATGGGATTTTCCAATCTG
The DNA here is from genome assembly GCA_032191745.1 of Picea mariana. Lineage (NCBI taxonomy): Eukaryota > Viridiplantae > Streptophyta > Pinopsida > Pinales > Pinaceae > Picea > Picea mariana. Next base: position 55,582 of record JASDQU010371920.1, on the reverse strand, counting down.
TGTCTCAATCTTCCATGATGAATCCCGGTTATTCCTCTATTCTACTGTACTTCATGGCCATCCATTCTTTTCTTGGATCATTCTTTGTGATCTACCTTGAATCGCACAACTAACTTATATGCATCTACTATTTGTGGCGGTATCTATGGTGTATCCTAAATACATTGCCTAATGGTCTCCTTGTAAATATAAAAAGCAATATTATTGTCTACCTATCACTCCTTATGTGCAGTATGCCACAAGTTCTGATATATTGTGGCCAAGCATGCCTTATCTTTTTCTCCAAAAAATAACGCATCATTTGGCTCCCTCCATGTTGCTAATGCAATTAAAATTAATAACCACATGTAGTGAAATTCAGTGCCTTTATCTTGTGCCTCTTCATAGTTGATCAAGAACTTGTTGAGAAAAAATGTCTCCCACTTCATCTGCATTCCCTCAATGCACTTCTCGGCTATCGCTTTTACTGTCATTGGTACTTGGTCCTTCTGACACTTCCTTAACAAATTACAGGCCAATACTTGTGTCACAAATCTCATTGTAGGGTCACATTTGCTCGCTACATCCAAACCACACACTCCTCTGTGTGTATGAAACTTCTCTCTCATGCTCTCTGATAAAGCCTTTGTATTATTCTTGTCTAAAAATAATATTGAGGGGTCATCCACTTGCAATGGTAGTCCAGTAATTCGCACAATCAAATCTATGTCAAGGGAGACTGGACTATCGAGCCATAAGTAACATCTGTGCATGCAACTCAACAACATATTCAAGTAGGTGTTGATCTTTTTTCTCCTTCCAAAATGTGGTATGTCGAATAAATTCATAATGCATGCTTTCTCCAACCCTATTGCCCATGTATGTGGCTCTATCATGATCATCTGTGTTTCTGCATTGATGTATTTCTTCAAATACTTGCCCAGTGTTAGCTCTGGGAGTTTATTCTCATTCGTAATATCATGGTCTACATACTTTAAATTCAGTACCAAGCCTAACATATCTTCCTCCACAATCACTCCAGGTGAGATTTCTGGCTCCACAAACGGATACTTAGCAATTTTCGACAACCTAATTGGCTTCGCTATATCCTTCCTTGGTGGTAAATAATCTCTTGGAAATATTGTCTCTGAAGAGGATTCCCCCATAGTTTCTTCAAATACAGGTACTTCTATTGGTTGAATTTTTTATTTCCTTGGTGCTAATGTTGATGTCGTTGTTGCCTTGGGTGGTGCCATCTCTTTCTGTAGCAGTCTCTCTGCGACTAACACCTACAAATCTACGACACTCTCTCGGATCTGCAACTCCTTGCTTGACTCTCTATTCAAATTTTAATTGACCATAACCTTTCCTTATCGACCCTTCTCTTTCTTTTATAACCCAAACACAACAGTTAACTTATCTGCATGCCTAAAATTTTTGTTTGATCCACTAGTGATTTGCATTTAATACATGTCTTAACCATGCATTAACTTTGAATATTTTGATGTATTTGGGTCTAGATTTATCAGTCTGTTATGATCTCTACGGTACTTTCCATTTATTACTATGTGTCTCCATCATTTTGACATGATTCTTCTTCGTAAATACTTTTTCCCATCATATTTCCTCTTTAATGCTCTTAATTAATTATCTATGTGATCGCCTCTCTCTGCGTAATCTCCTTTCTGCGCAACTTGCTTCCTCTGTTTGTGCCCCCTGCAGCCTACTTTTTTCTTTTCCATGACATTTTCTTGCTTATCATATTTACTTGCGAACCTTAACTCTTTTGAAGTTGATTCACTTTTTCTTTCTTTTTCTGCCTTTTTCTTTCTTTTTCTATCTACGCTATAATACATATATAAGGTTATTGCGTAGTCAACTTACTGCAAGAAGGATGATCATCCCTGTATAGTTTCAGTCGACTCCTATTAACTATCCCTTCCAAAACTTCTCCATCCAACTTCTCCAGCTGAAAAGCACTTGCTTCTTTCATATATCTGATCGCATATGGGCCTAACCAATGCATATGGAACTTCCCTGGATGTTGTAGAAACTTACTATCATAGAGAAATACTAAGTCTATTATCTAGAACTCCTTATGTTTGATATGTCTGTCATGCCAAGATTTCTCGCGTGCATTGTGTATTTGTTGATGGAAACCTGCGACAAAACGATCTTCTTCTAATTCCATTAGTTATGATAGTCTCTTTTCCACTACACCTGAATCTGTAAGCTTTTTCATTGCAGTGATTCACAGACTTGGCACTACAAATTCCATCGGCATAACAACTTCTTGTCCATACGTCAACCTGAATGAAGTTTGTCCTGTCAACTTCTTGCTTGTGGTCCTATATTCCCATAACATTGTTGGAATCTTCAAGTCCCATCCATCCCAACTTACATTACACACCTTTGTCAATGCATGTTCCAGAATCTTATCAAAAGGCTTTTGTTGTGCCATTTACCTAGGGATGTGATGGTGTACTCCTCTGATGATGGATCTAAAACTCCTCTGTCAATGTTGCAATCACCCTATTTAGAAAGTGAGTTCCATGATCACTCATAAGTATCCTTGGGAATCCAAATCTTGTCACTATGTTTTCAAACAAAAATCATGCAGTTGTCTTCACATTGTAGTCTTTGAATAGCTCTACCTCAGCCCATCTAGTTAAGTAGTTTGTCACAATAATTATTATCTAGATCTCGACCTATTAGATGGTGGATTAATCGGCCCAAAAAATTCCACTTCCCACTTATCAAATGCTTGTAATGTTACTTGTGGTACTAAGTGCATTTCATCTCTCCTAGATGACTATCCAAGTCTCTAACAAACATCACAACTTTGGAAGAATTCCTTAGCATCTTTGTGAAGGGTAGGCCACCATAGTCCTACACGTAGAATCTTCTGAGATGTTGTCTTTCCTGCATAGTGACCTGCTACAACTCCTTCATGTGCCTCTGACGGTACCATACATCTTTCATGCTCCAATATGCAACGTCACAAAATATCACCTGCACCTAACTGGTACAAATTTCATGCTATCAATTGGTAGTATGTTTCCTTTACTACTAGTTGCTTCTTTTCTGCCACTGTGAAGTCTGATGGGGCTACTCCTATGCTCAAAAATTGAACTATGTCTGCAAAGTAGTCATCCACCATATGAATTACAAATAAGTGTGTGTCTGGTAAATTGTCATCCAAGTTTCCTACATCTTCACCTAACAGTATGTGCAATAAGTGATCTCATCCTAAATTAAATTTCTTTGGTTTCGCGATCACCTTGAAGTCATATTCCTAGAACATTAATAACCATTTGCATATTCTTCCCCCCAACACTAGTTTGTTAACAAGGTATCTTAGCACATAATGGTTTTTATACATTTTGAAATGAGATCCAAATAGGTAATGTCTAAAATTTTGCAAGGCATACACCATCGCCAAACCTCTCATTCAGTCATAGTATAGTTTTTCTTTGTAGATGATAACTTCCTACTGGTCTGGGCTTGTGATCTATGCATATACTTTTATGAACTTTTTGTTGGCAAATATTTAACAGACATCGAATGCTTGTCATTGATGGCAAGTAGCATGCATAAGTTCAGGAAGATCGAATGATCGAAGGCAACGCAACTAGGAAAACAGAAGATACGATCAGGTTGATCGAATGATCGAAGGCAATGCAACCAGGAAAATAGAAGATAAGTTCAGGTTGATCGAATGATCGAAGGCCCGTAAAGCTTGAGAAGCATTTTTTATCGTTGGATCCATTCAAAATTCCTGAAAGAACGAGGGTCATCAAATCTAAATGTAGACAAGAAGAGATCGTTGAAGAGGAGGACAAATCTCAGGCGTTAGATCCAAGCAGAGGATCCGACCACCGTTGGATCAAGAAGAACCCGCATGTCCTTTAAGGTACAAGGAGAAGTGGGCGTAGTCGTGATATGAAAAATTGCGACTTAATCTGAGCCGTCAGATCAAGGTTGAATCTGGACCGTTGATTCCAATCCATGTCGGAGTTTCGAGGATCGTGTGTTGGAGATGTCAAAGAAACAATGCAACAAGAATGTTGAAATCGTGATATGCAAAATCATGACTTAATCACAGCCGTTGTATCAAGATTGAATCTGGACCGTTGATCCAAGTCCATTTTGGGGTTTCGAGGATCGAGTGTTGGAGATGTCAAAGAATATTAACATCAAGAATCTCGATATCCCGATATGCGAAATTGTGATGTAAATGCAACCGTCAGATCAAGATGTGATCTGGACCATTGACACGACTTCTTTACTGAGGTTCGTGGATCGGGATTTGTAAGTGACAAAAACACTGAACATCAAGAGTGTCAAAATCGTGATGTGTGAAATCTCGACTAAATCTGAACCGTCAGATCAAGATGTGATCTGGACCGTTGATCCGACTTCTTTACGGAGTTTCGTGGATCGGGGTTTGTAAGTGACAAGAACATTGAACATCAGGAATCATGATATCGCAATGTGCGAAATCGTGATTTAATCTGAGTCGTCAGTTGAAGATCAGATCTGGAACATGGAATCATAGGACATGTGGCAAGCGATCAAAATTTCGTTGACTTGGGGTCAACGGAGCATAGTGTTGTAATTCACGAAATTAGAAATCGCGAAAGCGCTTTTTGCATAGGCGCTTGGTTATGACCATAGTCATATTGGGGAAGGAGCTAGTGTAGAAAATTTCTGTATCAGAACTTCGGAGATCGCGAAATGAAGTGTCGAGACACTCAGCACAAGATTGTCGAAATGGTGAAACCCGATTTAAAGGCAATGTCAATAAAATTCATCCAACGACACAGATGAATTGGAGTATGATCGAAAGGTTACGGTTCTCTGTCATAGTTAACTCCTCAGTTACGAATCTGTTAGTGAAACGAACTCATGATTGCGAATCAGTTGGCGTTTCAGTTGCTCGAACAGTTGTCTTTCTTTTGCAAAAGGAAATGCGAAGTGCAACGGTCGTGGATACGTGTATAAAAGAAAATGAGACAGACTGTGGTGGGGTGGTCGTTCTATATGAGAAAAGAATGAAATTGTAAGAAAAGGAAAATGAGAGGATGCGCAGGAGAAGATTGAGCATATGTGCAGTGTGAGATGAAATGCAGAGAAGAATAACAGAACAAGTTGAAGAAGAGCAGAATGACAGAACAAGTTGATGCAGAGTAGACCTACTGAACAGAAAGAGGAAGAAATGAATTGCAATACAGTTAGAAAGTGACCAGATGTACAGAACAAAGAAAGATTGGTAAGAATTGATGTATTTGTGTAGTTGAATGTTTTTATGTTCATTTATGTTCTAGGGAGATTGGGAGGTTCTCCGGAGGACTGTTGTCCTCAGAGGTTCAGGTGGGAGCTTGAACACAGGAAGTTGTAGCTTCCATCTGGTTGCAGCCATAGAAACCAGGGTGGCAGGGTGGTGCAAGGGAGAACAAGTGTTCTCTGTTATACAGGTTGGAGCCTGTATAACTGGAAGTTGGTGCTTCCATCCAATTGGTGCTGGAACATATAGGGAATTGGTGCTTCCTTCTAGTGGGTGCTAGAGAAACCAGGGAGTTGGTGCTTCCTTCCAGTGGATGCTAGAGAAACCAGAGAGTTGGTGCTCTCAAACAAGTTGCAGCTTGTAAAACAGAGGTAGCATCCTCACATTGAGTTGGTGCTCAATTAAAGATGATGTACAGAACTTAAAAGACTTCCTATCATTTCAAAGAAGAAGAGGTTTTCTTACTTTATGGGTTTCCTTGTGAAAATCTGTCTCTGTGTATACCTTGTGTGTGACTGATGATTTTTACTTTTACTGTCCATATGTTGTATAATGTTGATGATCACTTGAAGAAAGATTAAGAATGTTTTAATAGACTTAATATTGTTTAAGCTCAAATACAACTGATTCACCCCCCCCTCTCAGTTGTATTAGTAATTTCAACAATTGGTATCAGAGCGGGTTCCCTTTATTTAAAGGTAGATCTGTAAGCTTAAACATGACAAGTCATGAAGGGACTTCAGCCTCTAAGCCCCCTCTGTTTGATGGAAAAAATTTTGCCTTCTGGAAGATTAGAATGAGAACATATTTAATGGCCTTGGGTGTTGATGTTTGGGATGTAGTAGAGACTGGATATACAAAGCATGTTGTGCTAGCCTCCAAGGATGATAAGTTAGAGTTTAGTTTTAATGCTAAGGGGATGAATGTTATCTTGAATGGACTTGTTGAAGCTGAGTTTGTAAAGGTGATGCATCTTGATATTGCCAAAGCAATGTGGGATAAACTTATTANTACATATCGAAATTTGAACAACTAAAGATGAATGAAGATGAAACAATTAGCAAGTATTTTTTAAGAGTTGGAGAACTTGTGATGCAGGCGCGCTCGCAAGCACGTCCGCTCATAAGATATTCTCTTCTCAAATGGCCTGAAGAACTCTTAAACAACTCTTCTATTTCCCTATCGGGAAATCTACGCCCACAGAACTCTTTCTGCGATCCCCTTTTTTTTTTTGAACAGCACTAGGCACGAGCTCTTATCTTCCCAAGCGACCACAGTGCTATGACCAAGGGCCTATCCCAAAGTCACTTGTCGAAATCTCGCGACCTCGCGAGCTCATGTGTCGAAGCTTCCAACTCTTCCTTTCAAATCTTACGATACCCGAACCGGCGATACGGTTATGGCTCCTTTCCTTGTCAGCGCCCTCCCCACATGTAACCATAGGCTAGGGCTTAAATATCATCACCTTCCGCAACTTGCACCTTCGTGATTTCATGAGTCGAACTCTCGTGCCCTCCTGTTACGATCTCCCGAGACATGATAGGTCAACGTTGGGTTGACTCCTCCCTTGATGCTTTTCATTATTCGCAACCTCGCGGGTTGAAGCGTCAAGCCTTCACACTCTTATCCTGCGAATCCCCGAGATGTGAGAATTCAACGGAGTGTTGACTCCTTTTTCCAGGCAACGCGTGTCCACACGAGCCTCGGCTCTCAACACTTCGTGACTTCTAATGTCAAAAGTGACTCCTCTCACCCTCTGAACCCCCGAGTGCACGATAGGCGATGGGGTTTCCGATCCAACGGTCCTCCTACTATCCAGATCCAATGGCTATCCTTCTTCCTCACTCCTCGTGTCTTCGGGACTTGGAGTACCCAATGCTTGGGCTCTCACCCTGCGAACTTCCGAGTTCACGAGATCTCTCGATCTCTGCCACCTGTCCTCCTCAGATGGACGGCTCCTGGTCTTCTCGCCACTTCGCCACTCGCGAAGTTGAAGGACTTCCCCTTCTGTCCTCTGATGTCTAAGTCCCCGAGATGGGAAATCTCGCGACACGCGTCCACTCTCAAACGAACGACTCAGATCAAAACCTCCTTAATTCGGGGTTTCGAGTGTCGAGTGACTCTCCTCACGTCCTCGATATCCCCAATACCCCGAGTGACGATATCCCGATGTCTTTCGGGACTTTCGCTTCTCTGTTCACGGAGACTTAAACTTCGCGTTCCTCCGGTCATATCCAACGGCTGACGGATATCTATGTGAGATCCGACAGCTCACGATTTCCTCGTCTTGCGCACTCCTCTACTCCTCCGGGATGTGAAATCTTCAACGGTCCAGAATCTATTGACTGATCCAATGGTCGATGCTACTCCTCCCAAGATTTTGCGCATTCTCTTCTGCCCTTGGAAGGATTTCAAAAGCCAAAGGCCTCAACCTTCGCTCCCTTTCTCTACGAGCTCCACGAATTCGAGTCCTCGCCTCCACATATGAAAACATTGTCTCTCCTGAGCTTTACAGACTCTGAACTCTTCTAAAGAGTTCTCAGACCTCTACACCTCTTGCAGCTATGAATCTGTGTGCTGAAAACACTATTCTTCCTGAGCTTTCTTTTAACTTGGAACCTTATAAAAGACTCTTGCGCGCACTCCTTGTGGCAACCTTCAAACACTTCGAGTGCCTGAATCCTTTCAGACTCTGCGCACGCCTGTGGCAGCAGTCTTTCAACGCTTTACTCATGTTCACAACCTTGAGACTTTACTTGGCCTGCACACTCCTTGCGTGGCTTCTGTGCCCAACTGCACATCTGAACGAACGAGAACAAAGGCTACCCTACTTGAACTCTCTGTCAATGCACTCCTTGTGGATAACTTCGACTGCACTCCTTGCAGGAACTCTTGTTCAAATAGAGGAATGATTGAACCTCATTCCTTCACCCTTTCAGACTTCAACCTCAAAGCCTGAAATCATATACATAGCATATAAAGCAAATGTATAACAGGAAGTGAATATTCATGAGCATATTGTTCAACATCAATACACAAAGAACAA
>JASDQU010371920.1:0-22780 GCA_032191745.1 Picea mariana | reverse complement strand
TTCTTGGGTAAGGCACTTGTAAACAATCCCTTTCACCTTGGAGGTTTAGTGTTGGTTGTGGCTCGCTAAGAGGGCTTGCCTTTTTTTTTTATCTTTTTGTGGATTTGCATAGTTGGTGGTTGTCAAGTTCAGTGTGTTGGTTCGATGACTAAAATGCATTATTTCATCCAATTCTTTGTTGATGGAAATGTTATTTCATGCAAACAATGGGGTGGTAAATGAGTAGTTTGTCAAGTTCACTTGAAAATTGGTTGTGGGTCATTTGTAGGGTAGGCATTATTCAGTGTGTTACCATCTAAACTCAATAACACATGAAGTAATGTTGGCAGTGCTCATTGTGGGAGGCACTTATAAACAAACCCTCTTCCATTCTACTTGGAGTCTTAGGGTCTATTGTGGCTTCCCAAGAGGGTTGACCTTTTTAATGTGATCCCTGGTTGAGGTCCAATCATAACACACCCCTACCCCCCATTTCAAAAAGTGTCATACTCGTATTGGTATTGGTAACCACGTGCCTATACCATTAGTGTTAAATTTTGCATGTCCAACATCTACTTCCCAATTTTGCTTAGACTCCACCTATTTCATGAATGTTATTGTTAGTTGGATTCAAGCTAGTATGATCGAAATGAGGCTAGCTTAACTCACAAGTCTTAATCCTTATTGAGGCAACACCCTATCTAACAATTGGGTCCACTTATTCCATTTCATTCTAAGAGGCTAAATAGCAAGGGCATGCCCATGACAAACTACAAAGGCTCGTATCAACTCACCTCCCTCCAAAGTCTAATAAGTTTCCTTATGTTGCATCAACATTTCACCATGTAGGATAAGAATATCAAAAGAATGATCAATTTAGATGCAATTGATATCAAACTAGATCTTACATTAATGAATGTATAAAGATAGAATGACCATCATAAGGAAAATAAGTACGAGCTTGAGTGGTTGTGGAAGAAGTTACAAAACCATTTACATTTTCCACTAAACCTCATAAAGTTGAATATGAACTTAAGCAATGAATATTGGGACATAGTGGCAATAGATTTGAAGTCATCATGCTACAGATCCACATGGAATATGTTGTTATAGAACCTTGGTTCAAATGCTACTCATATCAATTTTTTCTTCCTAGCAAGATAAAGACTCAACCTTTTAAGGTGGCTTGTGGTTATGAGAATAACATAGTTGTTCATGAATGACTAGATAATAGATGTTGACCCTATGGATGAATCACCTTCAATAATTTCTATATGGATAATACTACCTAGTTTACCTAAAACCTTAAAGCATGGACCAACTAATGACTAGTGAAAGGGGACAACATTGAAGTTTTTGCAAACTGTGCTTACTCTAAAGGAGCTTCTCTTGGTTTTGAGAACAATTTATTCTCTACTCAACAAGGCCAACCATTTGAAGGTGGAATATCTTTTGGCCTCTTCCCCTACCACCTCACATCACTCTCAATTCTCCTTACCAAATCTATCTAGTGGAAAATAAATGAAATTAACATAATATCATACAACACAGAAAATGACATAAAATGTAGCAAAACATAAATCGTAGTAAAAAATTGAATCATCTTGAACTACAATCAACAATTTAATATCATTAATCTTCTTATTCATCCAATTCAATATATGATTCATTGGGATTAGAATTGTTGAAAAGATTGACCATAACAACATCATCATCAATATCATCATTGGTAACATCATCATCAATATCATCATTGAGAACATTAGTAACTACATCTTTAACTTCTTCTTCTAACACATCTACTTGGTCCTCTGCATCATCTTGTTGATCTTATTCATCATCATCTTCTTCCTATACAATATATTGTACATGCCTTCCTCTTGGCTCATAACATATGACCAACCCACTTTACCTAACACATGTGAATAAAAGACCTACTCATATTGACTTAGAAGGACATAAGGTTATATACCCATCTCTAATAACCTTGTATTAATCATGGTATATCCATTAGCATGCTCAATAACATTTTTATTAGGATATCGTTCATTCATATGTAACTTGTACCAATTGACCTTGAAGAGAACTTCTTTGATGGATTTCAACTCTTACTCAAGTATATATTCCAAAAAGACACAATATCTATTTTCAAATACTTTTGGATGCCTGTTAGTACTAGAGGAAATATTAGTAACCTGAAAAATACAATTATCCCACAATCAAAGGTTTTTTTCTTATCATCCAACTATTTGATGTGAAATCTTTGACAATTGCACCACATAGCCCTATGGTGTTTCACCTACAATATACTTAACATGTTAAAAAACACATTTTTTATTGATAAATATATTTAGGCCGAGTTAATATTTTGATGGAAAAAAACACAACACATATAATATTGGAAATTAATGAATAAAATGTGGGTAATTATTGCATGTCTATCTTTTGCACCATATAAATCAACTTCTTGAATGTTGATTTATAAACACCTCTTCTAAACTTCTTGAATGATGAGATATCGTTCTAGGACCACATATTGGACATGCAAATTCACCCTTTGTTTGGAGACTTGCAAGATATGGAATAATGTCAATACTAGTATACAAAGCAATTATTTAAAAACAATGCATGATATTTCCATAAAATTATATATTGTTAGTGCGGTGTTTTACATACCAAAAAATGTGTAAGCCCTAGGGCATCATGAATTGTCCATGTAATTATTCCATGGAATTGAAACTATTTTTTCCCTACTAGTTTGAGATGGCGTACATGGTCATGCCAACCCATAACTTTAGAAGCACATCTATAAGAGGTTCAATATATACATCCATATATTTAAATTGGTACCCACCTAATCATTTGAAAACACATATTATTATCTTTTACATATAATAAATTGTGTAACAAACAAGAAAAATAAAACATTATGTGGAAAACATTATTGTAAACAAATACCTAGAACATTCATTGCCAACATTGTGTGCTCTCTCTTTATTAACATCAAAGGAAAAAGATTATTGTTTATCACAAAAATAGGCCACAATGAGTAAACATGCTCGAGCTCTCCAAGTGGATTGACACCATCAACTACCAATGAAAGCTTAAAAATATGAGGTTCTTCTTTAAAAACCGACCATCTTTCCTCAATGCCCTCAATAAAGTACCATTTGTAGGCATTAACATAACACCATCTTCACTTCTCTTCCATGCACGGTAATCTATAAATTATGATATGTTTTTGCACTAGAACAATCGTTGGAAATGTGGAATTATGGAAATATGACGAAGCACCTTGTGGGGCACTTTATTTGTTACTTGATCAATTCAATATCTATTGATTTCACATTGAGGGCATTCCAACTTTGTTGCATGTTGTCCATATTACATAATAGGATCAATAGGTCATGAAACTATAAATTTCATAACGAGATATAATTCTCAGTATGTATGAGGTAAAGTATTAGACAATGATAGGATAAAATCACCTAACAATCTACAACACTCAAAAACAATTTTTTTGTAATGAATATTTGTCACTAATGCATCTTTTATACAATTAACACTTAGAAGCAAGTTATTATGTATGAAGAATTATATTGCCTACCTTAAGATTTGTCATGTATGAAGAATTATATTGCATACCTTAGGATGTGTGTGAGACATGTGTTTGACAAATTGTTCAATACCTTCAAGTTACCAATAACAAAACAAAAAAGAGAAGATTTGTCCTTGAGTATTCATTGACGATTTTTGTGCCTTATCAATCAAAGGTACATCATGAATATCATAAAAGTTATCATGCATTGGAGAAAAGGTGTCATGGATCAATATATTATCCCGTCATTCTCGATCATATTATTATCATTTTCTTCCATAGGATTAACTTCACCTCTCTCCATTCCATCTCCATTAGCATGTTCACCAACATTTCTACTATAATTTAATTTTGGCACATCCTTAGACAATTCAAGCCTACGATGCTTTTTCTTTGTAATTACAAACACTAAAATATTTTTAGTTTTATATCAAATATTAAAATGACATAAATTTTTACAACAATAATAAAAACATATAATGAATAACTTACCTAAGCGTGATATTCATTTCCCCAATCAAAGTTCCCAAACTCACAACAATTTTTGTTAGCTGATTTCCTTAGATTCTTCTCCTTTGTATTCCATTGCACTTTATGCAAAGGCAATAGCATTTACCATCACCATATTCCTCCTTTAACCTAGCAATGATCCTCAAAGTTTCCTCTTTTGATGACATTGTTAACTATCATAACAAAATCCTCTGAAGCAATATTAGTACAATATAATAATACATTCAAAAAGTTCAATGCATAGAATTCAAAATTGTTTACAAATTGTTTACTTGAAAATAGTTCTAATTACCCTACTGACTGTCCTGCATACACTATTAATAACGAAGATCAGCCAGCTCTCAAAATTGACGATTAGTCCTGATGATGAATCCCGTTCTGGATTCGAAACGTCGATGACAAAATGACACTAACTGTGGATTCTCCGGCAAATGAATTTGAAAACCCTCACCACAGAAATATGAAAACAGTAATTGTTGCAATCGTCAAAAGTATGAAAAAAAATTGTTATAGGCAACAAAAGTATCACATAATTGTTGCCATATCTCTTAGGGTATAAATATTTTTTATGATGACATTGGAATTCCAACGTTATTTAAAAAAAATCAAATTTGTTGACTATGTTGATAGCTTACTAACGATATATTTTTTGGTCTCATGTGAACACATTGTTGTCATTGGAATTTTCATGACAAAGCATTGAATTTGTGACAAGATGATTTTTTGTCGAAATATTTACATATATGCAGGTAAAATTGAAAAAAGTACTATTTTTTCAATAATTTCACAAAATTTGCAATGTCATGAACCATTTTTACCATCAACATAGAAAACTAATGCCGGATTTTGCATCCAGGTGTAGTAGTGCCTCTATTTATTTGTATAGTTTTAGAGATAGAGATAATTGAATCCATGATTGATTTGGTAGGGTTCAGAAGGGAAGATGCGAGAGTGTGAATTGACAATGGTTTATTCTCATTATTAGAGGAGAACATTTTGTGGAGGAATTGGTGATGGAAGGAGGGAGGATGCACAAGATGGGGAGAGGTGGGCCTTGATTCATAAAGATTTTTGGGTTTTGAGCTCAAAATTTGAATTTGGAGAGAATCATTTCCATGTTTGAACATGAAGCATTGTATGTATCCTACCTAAATTCATACTTATTCACATCTTTAACTAAGAGGGTCAAATTCCATTTACACTATTATGACCAAAATATGTTCATGTCAATGGAAAATTGCATGTTACCGATCCATTGGTGTAGTTAAAGGATGTGATCTCAAGTATTGTAAGACAAAAGGATTGATGTTGTTAGGGACCTAACCCCCCTAACCCCTCATGTAGATAGAATAATATGTTTTTATGTAATAAATGCCAACATTAGTAAATAAGGCCTATATAATAATGTGAACAAGTCTAATGTAAGAACACTTAATAGAATTTTTTGCTTCTAGAAAGATCTTCCTCTAGAATGTTCTTTAGAAGATAGAATTAGTATAAACAGAAGTAGAAGGTGTGGGAAAGTTTTGTCTTGAGAATTATTGTAATACAGATATGCTCTGTTGGAGGTTTCCCCCTTGAAGAGGCAAGTGAACTTGGCTTTCTATCAATAAAGGTATCATTATTGGTGTTGTCATTCTCTCTATTTTGTTGTTTCGTTGGTATTTGCTGCAATATTTCTATTTCTTCTTATTATAATACATTTGGTACCTTAAAAGTGGTATCATAGCACTTTACTTTGAAGAAATTGTGGGATTTTTTTTTCCAGGGTAGAGACGTGTACTATTGGCATCTTTAAAGCATAGAGATATGTCGTTCAATGGGTAAAATTGTGGCTGGGAAAGACCACATAGGAAATACAAATAGTTTCCCGGGGTTACTCAAAACAAACATTTCACCTTGTTGGAAACCTATGTAACCCTTGTTGGTACCCCTTCGAGTAGTACCACATCAGACATAATTTGTAGATGGCCATCACTCCTACATATTGTCAGGTATGTCAGGAGTACCCTACGTCTCCTAAAACCACCTCTAAATCAATAGATTGACCGCCTGCTTATTATAGTGACACAAAAAACAACACTTGGGAAGATACTCTCTAGTACCTAGGTAATCAGGTAGCATGGCTAAGGGCACAGTCGAGCCTCCTTAGTTGGTGCCCTAAGATATTGAGTAGATTATTAATGTTCGACCTCACACGTATATTAGAGAGCTATAACCTAGGGGAAACCCTTGTCTGTAGGAACCCTGAAAACCCTAACCCTTGGGAACATAACATAATAGAAAAGGAATAGAAGGGATATTTTGTCGCACAACCCTAACTCCTGCATCCTGGTTATGAAATTCCTACACAATTTTCCTTGTTATATGCATTTCATCACTATAATATTCTTCAGGACTTATCCCATTCAATTCCTCTCTTCACCCTAATCGTTGTGATACCTATCATTTTTAAGCCTTTTTTTTCCATGGACCCGCCCCCATTCTCGACACCCTTATTTGCCACCTATTATGTTGGCTTCCTCTTATCATCCTAATCACAGTGGTATACATCACTTATCAACCTTTTTTTAGTGGAACCACTCCCCCTCCCAGACACCCCTACTTCCCAAATGGCCACCACTCACAACCAAGACCTGCAAGATGAAACCAAAATAGAACAAGGAAAACATCCAGAGATTGACTTCTGAAATTACTTCTATCAATACCAAATTTGAAATCCTACAGGACCAAGCTAAGAACGAATTTGACTCCATCAATAACAAATTTATAGGTGAATTTGAATCCGTCAAATCCACTCTCCACTAATTGTTGAACTGATCCCAAGGCTCTCCCTTCTCTAACCAGTTGTCACACTTAGATGGTGTTTACTCCTCCCATACTATGGCCTTTCATTCCAACTCCTTTCATCATGACCCCCAGCTTCCTAGATTTGAGGTCAATAAATTTGATGCTTCAGATCCCACGGGTTGGGTCACTCAAATGGGGCATTATTTTTCTTTGCATGGCATTACTGATGAGTTGACCAAACTTCATTATGGTGTTCTCTATCTGGATGTTGAACATTGGTAATGGTGGAAATGGTGTAAAAATGCACGCCAAGGGTATGTTGCTTGGACATATTTTATTGCAAAGCTTTATGAACACTTTAACACAAACACCCACCATTTAGTTCATTTGACCAAGTTGAAATAGTCTAGCATAGTGGAAGACTTTATAACTGCCTTTGAGCACTTGGATTTCAAAATGGAGGGCATGTCCAATGCCTTCTTTAGGGAATGCTTTGTCAGTGACCTAAAGAATGAAATTTGCACCCAGTTCCTCATGGCTCGCCCCTAGAATTGGTTGGAAGCTACTAAATGGGACAAAGAAGCACAACAAATTGTCTTCGCCCAAAACAAAAAACCCTCCTTTATTCCTCTCCCTAGACCCACCAATCCCACCTGTTTTGCTACTCCTCTCAAGATCCATAAATTAACTAGGGTAGAAATGGTTGAACTCCAATGCAAGGGCATTTATTATAATTGTAATGATAAATGTTTTATGGGGCACAAGTGCAAAGAACAAAATATTTTTATGGCTATTTATGAGGACGTTTTTGAAGAGGATGTTAA
Source organism: Picea mariana (assembly GCA_032191745.1). Classification (NCBI taxonomy): domain Eukaryota; kingdom Viridiplantae; phylum Streptophyta; class Pinopsida; order Pinales; family Pinaceae; genus Picea; species Picea mariana. Next base: position 15,079 of record JASDQU010371920.1, on the reverse strand, counting down.
TGTTTCCCATGTTGAAGAGATACCCAAGAATATGATCCTACTCCTCCCTCTGACCCTCTCAAAGTTGAACCACTAATTTCGTTAAACACCCTCACTAGATTCTCTGCTTCCCAAACCCTCAAGTTAATTGGATACATTAAACATAGGAAAGTCATCATCCTAGTTGAGAGTGGCAACACCCATAATTTTATTCATTACCCCATTTCCCAAGAATTCAATTGCTATATCTGTGTAGTCAATAATTTTCAGGTCATGATTCCCCATGGTGGTTCCATTAAATGTGGGGGGTGTTGTGAAAATGTGTGCCTACAAATTGGTCACTACCACCTAAAATCTCATATCTTTGCTACAAACATGGGCGGTTGTAACATAATGCTCGATGTTGAACGATTATGCACTCTTAGCCCCTTACCATGGATTTTGAGGACCTTACCTTGAAATTCCAACGAGAGGGACAAAAATATAAGTTCGAAGGCATCTCAACAAACTCACCTAAGATCATCAACTCCCACTAAATGGAAAAACTACTTAAAAAAGGTCATTTTGGCATTATTTCCCAACTCCATTCTATTTAAGTCGTTGAGACACCCTTTGTGCATCCTGGCCTCCAATCTATACTCTCCCAACACCAAGTTATTTTTAACACCCCCCATGGGCTTTCCCCTTCCCAGGGCATCCATGATCATTCCATTCCTCTAGTCCCAAGTAGTCTTCCTCCCAGTGTCCACCCTTACAATCATCCCTTTGCCCAAAAAAATAAAATTGAGAAAATTGTTCAAGAATTTCTAGGAGTGGGTGTTATTCGTTCGAGTACCAGCCCCTATTCTTCTCCAATAGTCATGGTACTCAAGAAAAAGGCACTTGGCACATGTGTCCTAATTTTCACACCCTCAACAAAATCATAATCAAGGACAATTTCCCATCCATGTCATTAATGACCTTTTGGATGAATTGAGTGGTGCTTAGTACTTCACCAAACTTGATCTCCATTCTACCTACCATCGGATACATATGAAGAAAGAATACATTCCCAAGACTACATTTTGAACTCATGAGGGTCAATATGAGTTATTGGTCATGCCCTTTGGCCTGTGTAATGCTCCCTCCACTTTTCAAAGTCTCATGAATCATGTCTTTTGTCCCTTCCTTCGTCATTTTGTCTTAGTTTTCTTTGATGATATTCTCATCTAGAGTAAAACTTGGAAAGCCCGTCTTTCCCATGTGGATCAAGTTCTTCATCTACTATATTAGCACCAACATTTTCTCAAATAGTCTAAATGTGCTTTTGGAGCCTCTGAAGTTGATTACCTGGGTCATATTGTCGGCAAGGATGGTGTAAGGGTGGATCCTAAGAAAATCAAGGCTACGAAGGATTGGCCTCACCCTAAAAGTATTAAAAGCTCGTGTGGTTTCTTTGGTTTAACAAGTTATTGACACAAGTTTGTTCAGAATTATGCAAAATTGTTGCTCCTCTCACTGCTCTCCTTAAAGAGAATGCATTCATTTGGATGCCTGAAGCTAAGCACACCTTCCATGCCTTGAAAGATGTTATGTGCACGACTCATGTACTCACACTACTTGACTTCACCAAGACTTTTGTCCTGGAATATTATGCATCAGGGAAAGGAATTGGAGCAATCCTCATGCAAGATGGTCGACTCTTGGATTTCACTAGCAAACAAATTTTGGAGAAACATTTGGGCCAATCAATCTATGAAAAGGAAATGTTGGCTATTTTGCATGCAATGGATCTCTAGTGTCCTTATGTATTGGGACAACGCTTTCAAAATAAAACTCATTATCAAAGCCTTAAGTATTTTATGGAACAAAGAATCTCCTCCTTAGAGCAACAAAAATGGGTGACCAAGCTGTTTGGGTATGATTATGAGATCATTTACATGAAGGGCAAAGAAAATGTGGTTATTGATGCTCTTTACAGGAAATCTGAAGATGAAGGGTCCCTCTTTCCCTCTCTTTCATTGTATTCAATTGGCTTCAAGAAGTTCACTAGGAATGGTTGCAAGGTCCCAAAATTTATATCATGATCCAACAATTGCAACAGGATCCTCAAGCTTCTCCAGGGTACTCTTGGCATAATGAAGGGCTTCGTTACAAAGGTTGTCTATATTTAAGCAAGCAATCAAACCTTAAAATGGCAATGCGCTTTAAGCTTCACTCTTCTCCCACAGTTGGGCATTCATGTTTTACCGAAACCTATGAACGGGTCAAACGTTGTTTTTTTTTTGGAAGGTATGAAATTGGACATCCTCACCTTTGTGGTTGAATGTGACACCTATCCATGCAATAAGGGAGAAATTGTCAAATCTCCCAACACGCTCCAACCGCTCCCAATTCCACCTACTATTTGGATAGATATTTCTATGGACTTCACTATGGACCTACCTAAATCGCGTCATAAATCCATCATCATGGTTGTAGTAGATTGTCTTTCCACATATGTTCATTTTTTGTGCTCTTCAACAACCATTCACAACATCCACAATAGCTCAATTTTTTATGGATAATATCTTCAAACTACATGGCATGCCTCATTCTATTGTATCCGACCATGACCCAACTTTCACCAACAATTTTTGACAAGAACTCTTCAGGCTACAAGGAACTCAATTACATATTAGCACGACCTATCATCCTAGACTGATGGACAAACTAAAGCTGTCAACACATGTTTGGAAACATATTTGAGGTGTTTTACGTTTGACTAAAAAATTCATTGGACTCAGTGGTTACCCTTAGATGAATGGTGATACAACACCTCTTATCATACTTCCACTTGTATGACTCCATTTGAAGCGGTCTATAGGCTAAATCCACTGTCGGTTCTCTCATACATGCCATGTGTCTCCAAGGTTTAGGAGGTGGAAAGCACTCTTATAGTACGCATGACCATTCTCCGTACCTTCAAAGCAAATTTGGTCATGGATCAAAATCACATGAAGCAACAAGTAGATTAGGGTCATTCAGAACATCAATTTGCTGAAGGGGACCAGGTGTTTCTTCGTCTGCAACCTTTTAAGAAAACTTCACTCAAAGTTGAACACTGTTAGAAACTCACCCCCAAGTTCTATGGTCCTTATTCAATTCTCAAGTGAGTGGGGCTCGTGGCATACCAGTTAGCTCTTCCCAAACATTCTAATCTCCATCTTGTTTTCCATATCTCATGCTTAAAGAAAGTGATCGAAACTAAGTGTCAGACTCAAACCAATCTCCTTGAGTTGGATGAAGAAGGATCCATTCGATTGCAGGCACAAGCAATATTGGACCAACATGAGCGTCGTCTTCGTCAGTGCACCATCAAGGAAGTTTTAGTTCAATGGAAGGACACACCACCAGAAGATGCCACTTGGGAGCCGACTACCATTTTGCAGCAATTTCTCCATCTCAAGCCTCGAGGACAAGATTGTTTTTCAAGGGGGAGGGAATGTTAGGGATCTAACCTCCCTAACCCTTCACATAGATAAAATAATATGTTTTCTATGTAATAAATGTCAACATTAGTAAATAAGGCCTGTATAATGACATGAACAAGTCTGATGTAAGAATATTCAATAGAAGCTTCTGCTTCTAGAAAGATCTTCCTCTAGAATGTTCTTTAGAAGATAGAATTAGTACAAATAGAAGTAGAAGGTGTGGGAAAGTTTTGTCTTGAGAATTATTGTAATAGAGTTATGCTATGCTAGAGGTTTCCCCCTTGAAGAGGCAAGTGAACTTGGATTTATATCAATAAAGGCATCATTGTTGGTGTTGTTATTCTCTATATTTTGTTGTTCTGCTGGTATTTGTTGCATTATTTATGTTTCTTGTTATTATAATACATCTAGTACTTTATAGATGCAAGAGTGACCCACAATTGCACAAGATCATTATGGAAGTAAAAGACAATTGGAGATTATTTGATTAGAGGATCATAAATCAAAACCTAATGTAGATGCAAAAGAATCAATAGAATTGTTGAAGGAGGAAAGGTTAGAAGGATGAATATTTGGTTGGGGATCTAGGAACCATCACAATCAACTCAAGTAGAGGTAGCATATGCAAAGAACAAGTCAAAGATCCGAAGAATCATTTTTTTACATGTCATAGCAAGGGAAACAATGATAAATGCCAATAAGTTTGGATGTGGAGACCAATTTCCAAAGACACATTCTCTCATTAAAAAAATACCTTTAACATAAATATTCCATTGGAAGCTCAATAAGACACATGATTCCACTTGAGATGGATTATCCCTTTGATGAATCTTGTTCCACCATATTTTACCAACCAAAGAAATAAATCCTAACATTCCATCAATGTTGTATTGTAATATGCTAAGCATTGCTTGTATTAAACATACTCTATATACACATACCTTTCTAATTCTCTAACATCATAGATAAAAGAAAGTGATGCTTAGCATTGCTTCGATGTGAATAGATAAAATAAAATGATACATAGCATTGATTCAATATGACTTCATATATAAAAGAAAGCGATGTTTAGCATTTATTCAATATGATTTTTCAAACGGTTCTTCCTTATTGTCATCCTAAGTTGCTTTGAGGAAAATACACTAACCCTTTATAGATTAGTTCAAGGTTACTCAAACACCATGTTACCTCCCATTGTCACTTTGACCAGCCTTTACATAAGTTTTTAAGTGATGACTCCACTTTTAAGGTGCATCATTAGTTCAGGGTAATGGCTAAAGCAACGAGAATAGCTTTTGGAGGAGCCTAATCTACAACCCAACCCCACCCAAAACCTCTCATTGTAGCTAAACCTAGAATTAAAGATGATATGATGTGTACAAAGATGCATGTATACCTTAGTGCCTTTGCTTGTAACATAACATGGCACCCATTCAACATGCCTAACATGCTCTGAGCACATTGAGAAATGCTCCAACGCACACAAGGGACATCAATCTTGAAAAACAATGACTAGAGAATAACCCATTAGGGAAGATACCATAGATTTCTTTGCAATTTTAGACAGCAACAAAGATGAATATATAAGAATGTCTATATCCACCATATGATGATGATGTTGCTACTCACTTAAAGGTGACCATTCAAGTTCAAGTTCCAATTACGAAAAACGCTACTCACAACTTTTGTGTGGCTAATAGAACAATAGACAATCTTGTTGAAGGTCTCATGGATTGTGGGAACTCATTCAATTCTCTTTGCCTCCTTTCCTCTTCTCCCATTTGCTTCATTCCACATGTTTCTCATGGGTTTTGTGAGTAGAGAGAAGCTCATGAACCATTCCTCCACCTCCACACCCATGAATATACATCATAGCAATTAACAAGTATACGATATGAAGGATAAAATGCATTTATTGATTGGTTATAATTTACGCATATCTTTTTAATGGAGTAGAGATTCAGTGTGTTGTAGAGATACTTCCTTAATTTCCACTTGGTCAACAAATAACTTCTAATCCTTGAACTTCTACGGTGTCCATTCGATCAACACTACATGATGTCTAGCAAAAAGATCTATCTACTCACCAAACCAATGCTAGATATCCTCTTTTGTGAGCTTTGTCATCATTCTATTGTGATCTTCCAAATTTCATTGTTGTGCCCTAGCAATGCAACCATTTGTTGGCTTGAGATAACAAACCAGGGTTGACATAGTTGTCCAACAATGACATTATAGTCTAGCATTGACATATCAATTCCCGAAGACAGGGAAGGTGATCTGGATTATTTTCAGAACAAAATGAAAGCAGAGAAATTACAATGAAGTACTCATGAAAATTTCCAGAAATAGAGAAATACAACAATTCTTGATTTCTATTAATGAAATAATTGTAAAGAGACTGTAAAAATATAGAGTGCAAGACTCGTTAGAATGGTGGCAGCTTTATCTCTGAGAAGAGATGTGACGGCTACGCTCATTCGCCAGAAGATGATTACAATGAGGCTTTTAAGGCCTTTTTATGATAAACATGAATGCCAAAACCCTAGACATCCAAAAACCTAACCCTAGGAGATGAAACACCAAAAGTCATGTGGGCCTCGTTTGGGTAAGTTAGTACATTAACTTCCCCGGGTCGTAACTTTTGCATACGATCTCCATTTTGAGTGTGTGATAGCTCGTTGGAAAGGTATTTTTGAGAACTATGCATTACACCATCAAACTCTAACTTTGTCTACAATTTGACTGTGGTGAGCCAAAAAAGCACTGTTTAGGGCCCCAAAACGGCCTTGGAAGTACAACAAGAGGTACTGACATGAAAAAATACAAAACAAGCTAGTTGGATTAGGTGGGAGGCCACCAGTATCCATTTGGAAGATGTGTAAGGCTTTAGACAACCCCAGATGTGTAGAACCCACAATTACAAAGAAGTACAGAAGAACGTGTTGAATTAAAAACTTACAAGAGGAACCAGTTGGAACAGGTGGGTTGCCACCAATATCCACCTAGATCAATCCTCCCCCCTTAGGAAGCAATGGTCTCTATTGCGTTGAGTGCCCAAGGAAGAGGGGAAAGCATTTTCTGAATCTGAAGCTTGGTGAGATGCGTGCCTTGTTCGAGAAGTTGTGCTTCTTAGCTTGTGGAAGACTGTCACAAACCTGTTGTTGGAGGGGTTGAATATGTTCCACCAAGATATTATCTCTGGGTTTGATGGGGCATTATGTAGGCACCATTGTAGGTGAAGAAAATATATCTTCTTTCTATTCGACAATCTATTTTTGTTGGATAGAAGGTGTTGAGGCTGCAATGGTTGCAGTGGTCTTTTGTGCATCCTTTGAACAGACTGTGAAGATGATGAATTTTTCAGTATGAGAGATTACCTTGCGGCATTGTTTTGGTGGAGCAATAGTCAGAACTACCTCTGGTATCCTATAGAGCTGACCTCCTAGAGTAATAATGACACTACAGGGTCTAGACTCATAGACATCATGACGTTTCCACATACATGGTTGGTCCAAAACAACATCATAGACATCAAGAGGGGCAACATCACACACTACCTCATCCTTGAATGGATGGATGCCATAGGACAGGCAACATTGCTGGCTGACACAAAGATCTCGTCCTTGGTGAAGCCACCCGATGTTGTATGGATGCAAGTGTGGTGTTGTCGACAACCCCAACTATTTGATGACATTAGCTGAGATGAGTTTCTTATCGCTGTCATTATCAACAATGAAATGCAATGGGGTCCCCTTCACCCACTTCTGTGAATGGAAGAGGTGCTCCCCCTCTTCATGATCTAATAGTTCTTCTGGTTGAATTGTTGTGGTCGTGACAGTAGTAATGGGGTCTGCATCTATGATCTGTCTATTTTCAATATTTTCTGGATCAGATTCTGAATCAGGGTTCAACTCCGTGTCTTTGACCTCGACCACCAATGTTTGTTTCGTGCGGCATTCATCGGTGTTGTGCCAGGGGATTTTGTGGAAGTCACACCACTTCCCAATGTCATTCTTCATCTTTCCTTTAACCTTATTGTCCTGTGTCTTGGACTAGTTGTCTAGAGGCTGTTGGTTAGGGTCGTCTTTACCGTGCTTTGGTTGTTGTAGATTTGCAGACCCAAATTCCCATTTGTTCTGGTGCCTAAATCTCTGCTCGATTTTGACAGCATATCAATAGGCAACTCCCAATGATGAGATGTTTAGGAAATCCATTTCGGTTTGGATGTACCTATGCAGAGCTCCACAGTATTTCAGAACCAGATGTTGCTCATAGTCTTTGATACCCATCTTGGTGCACACGGTATGGAAAGTATTTGTGAACTCCAACACTGTTTGGTTCTTCTCTTGTTATAGTGTGGTCTATCTCGTGTACTGGTCTTCATAGTTATCAACATGATAGTACTATTTTTTGACTACATCCACAAAAAAATCCCAAGTGGGCTCGACCCCATATATTCCATATTCCTATGTGGAACTTTTCTCCTAGTAAGTTTCCCATGAATGTTTGACATGGGGGAGAGCCTTGAGGAGTGCGAAGGTGATCTTTTCCTTGTCGGAAAAATATCGAACAAAGAAATAACCTTCTAATAGATTTAACCATTTTTCTAGTGCATCCGCATCTATCTGACCTTCAAATATGGGAATATCAAAATTAATTTGTACCTTGAAGGGAGAGGTTCCTCCAAAATGGCTGCTTGATGAAGATGCGCCTGCTGCTATCGGTAGGCGTTGAAGGATGTGTGCAAAATTCTCCATCATTTCATCCCTCTATCGCACGAGAGCTTGCTAAAGCAACAGGTTAATAGAATCTTCTGCTCCACGTGCCACCTTCGAGGGTTTATTGGGAGTGTGAGAGTGATTGTCCTCAAGGGAGACAAGCTTGAGACCCAATTGGCTATACTCGGACCTCATCGAGGACATGTGTAGAAAAACGATAAGAGCAGCCTCCTCTAATACCATTGATCCAGATTATTTTCAGAACGAAATGAAAGAAGAGAAATTACAATGAAGTACTCATGAAAATTGCTAGAAACAGAGAAATACAACAATACTTGATTTCTATTGATGAAAGAATTGTAAAGAGACTGTAAAAATATAGAGTGCAAGATTCGCTAGAATGGTGACAACTTTATATCTGAGAAGAGATGTGACGGCTACTCTTATTCGCCAAAAGATGATTACAATGAGGCTTTGAAGGCCTTTTTATGATAAACATGAATGCCAAAACCTAAACATCCAAAAACCTAACCCTAGGAAATGAAACGCCAAAAGTCATGTGAGCCCCATTTGGGTAAGTTAGTTCATTAACTTCCCAAGGTCGTAACTTTTGCATACGATCTCCGTTTTAGGCGTGTGATAGCCCATTGGAAAGGTATTTTTGAGAACTACACATCACGCCATCAAACTTTGACTTTGTTTATAGTTTGAATGTGGCGAGCCAAAAAACACTGTTCAGGGCCCCAAAATGGCCCTGGAAGTACAACAAGATGTGCTGACATGACAACATACAAAATAAGCTAGTTGGATTAGGTGGGAGGCCACCAGTATCCACCTGGAATATGTGTAGGGCTTCAGATAGCCCCGGAAGTGTAGAAACTACAATTACGAAGAAGTACAGAAGAACGTGTTGAACTAAAAACTGACAAGAGTAGCCAGTTGGAACATGTTGGTGGCCACCAATATCCACCTAGATCAGAAGGTCTCAACCGAGGTGAAATGCCAAGACTCTAGATGGTTTGGGGAGATTGAAAAATGATGGTCACAACCATTAAGACTCCTAATTGTTGCCACATATATTAAGCATCTCCTAGACTAGGCTTCCAGGTTCTTACAACACCATACAAGTAGTCCAGAGGAAAATTTTAAGGAACTACATTTAACTTAAAGTGTAGAAACCTTGGTGAATCTTACTAATTCTTAAAATGACAACCATAAAATGTTTGACGATATTTTTGTAAAAATATTCAAATTTCTAAGGATTTTATATAGCTTCTAGAAAATTTTAGCAATTTTCAGAGTAAATTACATCTATCCTATAGAATTTGGGCAAATAATTTTAGAAAAAAATGGAAGATGGTGAATATTTTTTCGGGGAAAAACATGGAAAATTATCCAATTGGCGAAATTTGGCCTCCAAAATATTCCCCGGGACTCTCACTACCCGTAGGCCAATGAGACAATGGAAGATTTCAATAAGATCATGGAAAATGGGCTCAAAAATGTATATGTAGTGAATAGAGATGACTAGGATGAATGCATACTAGTGGCTATATGGGAATACAAAACTAATGTCAAGAAGCATCTCCTAGACCAGGCTTCCAAATTCTTGATACAACATTCCCACAATAGTAATGCAAATGCAACTACTCAATTACAACAAACTTATGAAAACCATACTAGAGGAGTACATCACCAAGAAATAAATATCATCAGCATATAACATTGATGCAATAACTAAAATTTGAAAGGGGGGCACACATCCATCCATATGTATCATCAACAATGATATCGGATCATATATTATTAACATACTAGAGGTCACAACATACTATAATGCCCAAAGGTTACCAAAATATGACACACATTGTCTGATAGACACCCCATGTTTTCCCAACACATCCCAAAACGTATCTCAAACCCTTTTAGAGGTGGACGCTTTTATATCATATACTTGTGTATTTAGATGTGAGGTTCTTCTTAGCTACTTGCCTAACTACTAGTGCAGTAAATGCAATCTACTAGTCAACAACTTCTTTCATCTTTAGTGCTCTACGATCTTCTCTCAGTCTATCCCTCAAGATTAGGGACTTGTTCCAAATTTCCTGGCTCCCACCTCTTGTAAATATTGTCCTTCTTTATTCTACTGTCTATCTCCCAATCTAGGTGGAAATGTCTAGAGCTATATTGTATGTAGTAAACATTGCCACTGTGTCTACCAAAACGAAGGGGCCAACACCATGCGTTCCATGGGAAGATCCTTATGGCTTTGAGTCGATTTCAAAATTTGTGTATTTGTTGCATTTCTTCAATCCACTCAACCTTCTTTGGGAGTGAAACAATTATGAACTCTAGTTCAACACTCAGTCAAGTTTTCTTGGGAGATTTTGCATTACGAGAATCGCAAAAATCTTAAATCCACACAATCCCTTGGAGTTGAAAGAAAATGAAATATAGTGAATTCTAGCATTGGGTTTGGGGACAAATTTGTGCAACCTAATAAAGCATGAGATTTTGAATCTGCTAGGATGCAAAGAATTATATATTCTAGTGAAGGCCCTCTTCAACTCTAGAATACAAAAACAAATAGAAAAAAAAATCAATGAAATGCACAAGGCCTTACCTCTGGATGATGATGTGGAACACTGTGTGGTGCCCACTAATTGGACAATGCATGGTATAGTAATTCTATTGACCAGAAAAGGTTGGCATCCTGTCTCATGGCGCTTTCTAATTGGTTTGTGTGTCCTTCCAACTCTGTATTGTTGATATCTTATAGTAACATGGAAATGAGTAAACTGACATGTAGAGTTTCTTGATTGGTCTAAGTTGTACAAGGCTTGGAATTCTCATCCACCTAAGAATTCCATTTGTGATCTTGGATATACACCATGTGGCATGATTATGTTCCTCTATGTAGATTTTATCCTTCATGCATTACTTACCTTAACCCCTCAAACCCACTCAACCTACTCTCAATTTTGAAATATCATTGAGATGTGCTCTAAATTGCAGTCAAGCATGTTGGAGAAGTTGCGCACCTTCAAAACATGAGATCATCGATCCACCCATCCCAACAAACCCAAAGAGTATTTGGGTTAGGGAACCAAACTAAGTCATTTTTTAGGTCGACAAAGCAATGGGCTTAGACAAATTTTGATGAATAAAGAAGTACCTCTCCTAACTTGACCATGTATACACTAGTGTCACATGTCACATCTTAGAGTCGCCCCATGTCTTCTTTCTCTATGCATGTTGACATCATCAATGTTGTTTGGAAGAACTTGATTGGTGCACGTGTTCCTTATATCATCCTCAGTGACATGGCATTCTTCTGTGTGTCCCTGTAACCTTCTCTAATATCCTCATTAGAACCCTGCTCATATGTCCCACACATGTGCCATCCTTGTAATATCATTGATGTAAAAACTTGATGCCATGTGGGCCTTTATACTAGTTTGTGTTGCCTTTGTTAAGTGAATTCTTGCACCTACTATGTAGATTTGAAATGATATGAACTCTATCATGATTCAAGGCTAGGTCTAGGGAAAATAGTTTGTGCAAAATTAAATTAAACATGAATCTCCAAATCTCCTTGGACTTACAAACTTGAAAATACCATAAAATTTTATTTAATCGGTTGTTGGGTCCTATCCAAACACTATGCAAAGTGAGAAACACAAATTATAAAATCCATTTGAACTTGGCGAATTTGAAATACTCTAAAGTACAATTTAATGACGGGCCAAGCTGGAAACAAACTTACATAGCATAAAGAGCACAAAGGGCCAAAATTTGCACAACATGACGGACCTGAAAACATTTTAGAATCTGCTTGAGGAACCCCATTGGGTCCATGGAAGATCTTGGAACTCTATAAAATAAAGGACTTGAAATTCCTCAGATCCTTAGACTCGAAAATCCTTTCAAATATAGTTTAGTCCCTTCCTTTTTGAAATCAATGATGGGTTTATCACAAGCTCGAAAGAAGAGAATGAACAACCTTTGTTTAGTTGTATAAGTTTAGAGATAGTTAGATCCATGATTTATTTGTGTTGGGTTCAGAAGGGAAGATGTGAGAGTGCAAATTGATGATGGAAAAATCTCATTCTCAGGGGAGAATGTTGTGTGGAGGAATCAGTGATGGCAGGAGGGCGAATGCACAAGATGTGGAGAAGTGGGCCTTGATTCATAAATATTTTTGAGTTTTGAGCATAGAATTTGAATTTGGAATGCATCATTGCCATGTTTGAGCATGAAACATTGTATGTCTTCTTGCGTAAACTCATAATCATTCCCATCTTTGGCCAAGAGGATCAAACACCACTTACGCTGCTATGACCAAAAGATGGTCATTGCAATGGAAAATTGCATGTTATCGGTCCATTGGTGTAGTTAAAGGATGCAAGCTTAAGTCTTGTAAGACAATAATACTTGATGCAAGAGTGATTGACAATTGCACAAGATCATGATGGAAGAACAAGACACCTGGAGATGATTTGATTAGAGGATCATAAAGCAAAATCCAATGCATATGCAAAGGAATCAATAAAATTGCCCGAGGAGGAAAGGTCAAAAGGCCATGTATTTGGTTAGGGAACCATCACAATCAACTCACGTAGAGATAATGAATGCAAATACCAAATTAAAAGTCCAAAAAATAATCTTCTTACATATCAAAGCACTGCAAAACAATGATAAATGCAAATAAGTTTGACTATTATAACCCATTTCTAAAAATACACCGTTCTTAAAAAAATACCTTTAATATAAATATTCCATTAGAACTCAATAAAATGGGATAGTTTCTCCCTTTAGATAAGTCTTCTCACACCATATTTTAACAACAACATTGATAAAGACAAAACATATAATCAATCTTGTATTTTAATATGCTAAGCATTGTTTACATTAAACATACTCTATATACATGTACCTTTCCAATTCTCCAACATTATAGATAAAAGAAATGCCTAGCATTGCATGAATAGATAAAATAAACTAAGCTTAGCTTTGATTCAATATGATTTTTTAGACGGTTTCTCCTTGTTGCAATCCCTTTTCAAGGGTTGTTCCTTATTGCAATCATAAGTTGCCTGCAAGGACTACACTAATCCTTTACAGATTGGTTCAAGGTTACTTAAACACCACACTACCTCCCCTCGTCACTTTGAGCAACCTTTCCATAAGTTTTAAGTTTTGCAGTGATGACTCCACTTTTAGGGCGCATCACCAGCCCAAGGCAATGGCTAAAGCAACGAGAATCGTGTTCGGAGGAGCCCAAGTAACAACACAACCCCACTCAAAACCCGTCGTTGCAGCTAAAACCAAAACTCAAAGATGACACGACATGGACAAAGACGCGTGTCGACCTCCACGTCTCCGCTCATAACATAAAATGGCACCCAATCGGCGTACCTCAGATGCCGTGAGCACATTGAAAAATGCTCCCAAACACGCAAGGAACATCAATCTCATAAAGCAATGACTAAAGGATAATCCATTAGGGAAAGATACCAGAGATTTCCTCGCAGTTTCGGATAGCAAGGAAGCTAAATATATAAGATTGTATATATCCACTACATGATGATGATGTTGTTGCCCACTTAAAGGTAGCCGTTCAAGTTCCAGTTACAAAAATGCTACTCACAGCTTCTTCGTGGCTACTGGAACACTCGACAATCTTGTTGAGGGTCTCATGGATTGTGGGCATTGGTTCAATTCTCATTGCTTCCATTCCTCTTCGCTCATTCGCTTCATTCCACAGGCTTCTCATGAGTTTCGCAAGTAGAGGGAAACTTATGAATTATTCCTCCGCCTCGAAACCTGTGAGTATACATCATAGCAGTTAGCAAGTAACGCTTACACAGCAAGTATATGATATGACGACTAAAATGCATTTCTTGATTGGTTATGATTTATGTATATTTTTTTTCATGGAGCAGAGATTCAGTGTGCCTCAGAGCTACTTCCTTCATTTCTACTTGGTGGGTGCGATATGGACAACGTTTCTACTAGCGTGCACATTATTCTTCGCTTGCACCACAACTCTACCCCTGTCATCGGAGTCCCTGAGTTATTCCAGTGTTGCCAGTCAGTTGGCAGGAAGTGCAGACTCACTGTCGTTTGCAAAGCCCTTTTTCACCCTGGCAAAACACAGTCAGCAGGCATGGAAGACCGTGTTCGTGCTGTTGTTGATGGAGGCACAAGTTCTGAGACGAYTGTATGAGACCGTGTATGTGTTCAATTATAGTTCTTCTGCCCGGATGCACGTTTTAGGGTATCTYTGTGGATTCTTGTAAGTCTCGTTCTCCCCTTGAATGTGGAGCAATTTCGTTATAGCAATTGTCTGGCTTTTTGGGTTTATGAATTTGAAATCTTAAGGCCAGTTTATATCTCCTGCTTGATCTGAGAACAAATGAATGGCACTATGCAGAACGAAACCTAAAATTAGAATGTATATGTCCCCTAAAGTTTAGAATGCTTAGTTTCCCTTTAGAGAGAATGCTGGCATAGAGGGCAGTAGAACATGAGGATTGGTATTTTGTAGAACTGGAGGCCTAGACCTAAAATTTAGAATGCATACATGCCCTTTGGCGTGAACTCAGTTACAGAGGATATGCACTCATAATGCTTTTTGATGAAGTGGATGTGATTTTCTATTGATGGCATTGACATATTGGTTATTATACAACTCCAATGAGCTCAACGAGATACACACCATAGAACCTAGTACCAACAATCAATCAGCAACAGATTGTTGTTGGGTCTGGTGAATTGGATCTTACATAGCATTGCTCTTTAGTAAGGAACCAGTTGATGAAACCTTGAAAATTTTGGACTTCATAATAATATGGAAAGAGAGGGTAAATTCTTGTCAAAACTTGCCATACTTTGCTTTTGAACCAATTCACAATCAAATTGGTC
>JASDQU010371919.1:113115-124640 GCA_032191745.1 Picea mariana | reverse complement strand
AATAGTAACCATAAAAATCATTTCTGTAATATTCACCTCCATTATCTGATCTAAGACACTTCAACCTTTTTCCCGTCTCATTCTCAACCAAAGCTTTTCATTTCTTAAAAGTATCAAAAAAATCATATTTTTGTCGAATGCAACAAACCCAAGTTTTTCTAGTTGCATCATCAATAAAAGTAACATAATAACAAGATCCACTGAGATATGATACCTAAGCTAGTCCCCATACATCTGTATGCACAAGATCTAAACTTTCACTCTTCTTTTCTTTTCTGACTCTGAGAAATCTGACTCTCTTATGTTTTCCATAAACACAATGCTCACAGAAATCCAAATCAATTTGTTTAAGATCTGGCAACAAATTTATTTTGTGAAGTATCTAAATCCCCTTCTCACTCATGTGTCCAAGCCTATGATGCCACAGTGCTATATCCACTCCTATAGAAGCTAAAGAGATAGAAGATTCAATATTACCAGTACACAAATTCAATGTACTTACCTTCTCTCCTTTTGCTATCACCAATGATCCTTTGGTGACCTTCCACACCTTATCTATAAATATGGATATACAACCTTCACTTTCCAACTGCCCTGTTGAAATTAGATTTTTCCTTAGATATGGAACATGTCTTACCTCTTTCAACAACAAAGGCAGAGTATGTTGCTACTACAGAGGATAGTAAAGAGATGATTTGGTTACAGAGGTTTATAGAGGAATTGGAAAAGAAGCAAGAGAATAGCAGGTTCTACTGCGACAACGAGAGTGTCATTCATCTTTGAAAGAACTAAACCTTCCATTCAAAGACTAAGCATATACAACTCAGGTACCATATCATACGATACGTCTTGGAAGATGGAAATTTGAAGTTAGAAAAGATACACACTAGCCAGAATCCTGCAAACATGTTAACAAAGGGAGTAACCAAGGAGAAAATGAGTTCCTTCTCAGTTCAGTTGGTCTTCAAGCATGAAGGTGAAGATGAGAAATTTTCTAGATCCAAGGTGGATTATACTCCAGCAGGTACAACAAGAGTGGAGTTGTTGTGATCAGTATCTAAGTGGGAGATTGTTGGTTGTGGAGCCTGATTATCTTCCTATTTCATAGATCTTTGTTTTCAACTTTGTTTATACCCCATGAAGATTGTACACCCCTCCATGCGGGGAGATTGCAAGGGGGTATTTACCCCCCTATGGGGTCTGGGGGGCTCATCCCCTTGGTTAGGGGTCCGGGGGCAAGCCGGCTCCCGAAAATTTTTTTTTTTTGTAAATGTATATTGTAATTTCATAGTAAATCTGGACCGTTCATTATAAGGTCACAGATCTGACGATAGAATTTATGTTAGGATTTTTTTCCCTAGAAGGCAACCCTCTTTTATAAGGGAATTGTATTGTGGTTGTGTATCATTTCAAATATTGTATTCTGAGAGAGGAAACTGTGAGAGAGAGAAGAGGAAGTTACAACGGGTGTGTTGTAGGTTGTATCTCTGGATAATAATAAAGGAAGGACTTGGAAATTTCTCCGGTGGACGTAGACCACACTAGGTGAATCATGTATATATGTTTCTCTATTGTATTGTGTATCTTTTGTGTTTTATTTCCTCATTTTTTTTATTGCTCTGCGATCCTGTTTTTCTAACAATTATTTGATTCCCTCATTATATACAACAGGACATGGGAGGTTCACCTGAGTCAGTTGGATGAGATAGGTGGCATTGTGGCCATGACAATGGTCTTTCATTTGGACCATATGATCAGTGCGAAGAGTGCACAAGAGGAAATACAAACTATGTTGGAGTGGTCCACAGACATTGCAACAGGCATTAGGAGTGGTGGACTTCCAATTTGGTGGTGGGATCTTGACATTCATCAGAGTGATAGATTGCTTCAGATGATGAGGATGATTGACAAGGTCATGTCAGTGATTGGGCCAGGTCTTTGTGAGGATATTGTGAGGTGATTTGTTAATATTTTTCCTATAGGATGAGGTAAATTTTACCTCGTGATACCCAATATTGAGTCTATCCGCAGGTTGGTAGACTATGACTTCACTAAGATGCCTGGGCGAGACATGATCCAGGATAGTGAGTTCAATCCTTTCAGGAATTTCATCTTGGGGGCCTAGGAGAGGAGAGAGAAGTTTGATCATGGTGATCACACAATTATGACCAGAGGGGTGTGGGGTCATCATGATGGTTCCTCGTGGAGGTTAGCTTGGGACCTTAGGACTATAGAGTTTGACAAATTGACATTCAATATAGATGAGATGGCTAGTTTTTTCTTTCCAGAGTTTACTCTTGAGATGCTTAGAATTGGATGCATGGAAGAGTGGTATTCTGAGGAGTTAACTGAGTTTGTACAACTTACAATTGTCTGGCTTATTAGAGGTAGCCAAGGGGATTTTTGTGTTAGCATCGTGAAAATCAGTGCTATGAGTAGATAGTGGGAGAGCATGTGGATAGATTGCATCACAGGTGTACCAAGGGAACAAAGGGAAGATAGTGGGTGTGCAACATTTTTCCAGTTAGCAGAGTTCACACACTTCCCGACAATCTCTTCAAAGCATGGGGTAGCACAAGTGACATAGCCATCCAGTGGATAGATGTTTAGAGGCCATAAGCAACCCAAATTTATTGTCAATAATCAGGACAGACTTCCTTCTCCGATATTCAAGATCAAGTATGATAATGTATTTTCAGGTCGTGACTTCACTAGGAGGCCTATGCAGACTACTATTCATGATAGCAAGTCCATCCCTTACAAGTATTTCAGCTTGGAGTCCCAGGAGAGGAGGATACATAAGGGGCATGATGATCAGACGATTATGATTAGAATGGTGCAATGTCAACATGGTGGGTCCTTTCTGAGATTAGCTTGGGACCCTGGGATCTCAGTATTAGTCGGTCCAATAGCTGACACAGAGATAGGAGCCAGTATTTTCTTTCATGAGATTAGATACCTAGTAGAGCAGTACTTTGAGGGGTTGATCGATTTGTTGCAGTATCAAGTTGCTCTACTTATTGGAAGTATTTAGGAGGTTTCTTGTGTCAATACCTTGTCGAATCATGCATTGAGTGGAATATGCTTCATATATCCCAAGGTGGTTTTGGACCTTGGTATCATTTTCAATTTCAGCCTAGTTCAGTCAATGGGGCGTCTGGTTCTCATGGTATTACTTTAGGACAAACAATCTTTGGGAAGGGAGGACTATGATGTCTCCATTTTTGGATTTCTCTGCTTTGTAGTTGGAGTTGACCTTCAGGGTTTATGCCAGCCTGACCGGAGAGTTAAATGGAGGTTAACAATGGACTCATAGGGTTTGAGGGAATTGTATGAGGCCCATCCTATCCCATTTACCATATTTTATCATCGATATCATTTATGCACAGTTCGTTCTTGGTTGCGTGGCATTCCGACGATTCACGTAATTTGGCTTATTATTGAGCATAATTTAATTAAATACATTATTGGTGTTATCGAGATCATATTATCTGAGAGAATACCTTGGTGTAATAACTCATTGGAATCAGGAAAAAACGATCTCAAGGTTGGGATGATGAGAAAGGGGCTTTCGACATCCAAAAATGTCTTAAATCCAATTAATCACTTTAGGACATTAAAAAGGGAATTAATTAATTGATTCTTTAATGACATCGGAGCGGGAAATTAGTCTTTTTTTTTAAAAGGTGACATTGAGTAATTGGAAAAAAGGTGCCTAAGTGACTATTGAATTAAAAAAGTCACTTTAACTTATTAAAAGGGTAAAAAGGTCACAAAAGGGTCAATGAGGGAATAAAAGGAGAATGAGGGGTACCCTCTCTCATTGTGCATATTGTTAATTTCTAAAATGGAGTTGAGACAACTCTTGTGGCTTTGGCTCTTGGGATGAAAACCCTAGAGAGTTTGGAAGATTGGTTTCGATGGTGAAACTATCCACCCTAACTGGTCGAAAGAAGGAGATCATACATATGTCTTCATTATGCTTCATTTGCAACTAAGTTTGTCTTCTTGTCGTTGGGATTTCTTGCTAGTGGCAGATTTCTTTTATTGTAGTTGAGTCATTTTGTTTAGCAACAGAGTCTTGTCATGTGTGGGTCGAATCTTTATTGAGGAGACCAATTTTATCAAGGTGCATTTCTTGAATCTGAGTAGTATATTTACTTGTTGGTAAAACCTTTCCATTTGTTGGTTGAGTACTTTGCAAGAGGGTCGAGTTAACTCTATTTGAGTAGTGAATCCTAGTGTGGGGGTCGATTCATCTACCAGTGGACCGGAAACTTCCTTGTTGGTCGAGTTGAGTGTTGTGGGCCTGCATTTTTTCTTGTTGGGTGCATTAGGACTTTGATGGGTCGAAATAAGATGGTACAGGTTTGATCTCTCCATTGTTTAGACCAATTTTGGATGGAGCAGAGACTTAATATTTGTGGGAATTATTTTCTGAAGCTATTGGGTGGATTCTGGGCCATTTACAACCTTATTTATTACAAAATTTCACAAAGGAAACCCATAACAACTATATATCGGGTTCCTCAGTTTGTTGTGTGTTGTTGTTGGGTATTTCATAATGTACTTAAGCTAGCTTGAATAATTGAATGAAGAAAATATATTTGACTTTGTATTGTTGTTCCATTGACAAATCATAGTAGAATTCAACTTTTCTAATAAACTGTTGGAAAACAATTGTATACAAACTATTTATTGAAATTTTTGAACAACAAAACTAAGCAAAAACTTCAAAAAACTTAGTGGGGATATTACATAGGAATACATCAAAATGAAGCAACTACACCAAAAATATCAACCACACAATTGATTAAATGTAATAGACAATGATATTTACCTTGGATAAACTTGAAGTAAAAACTCTAGCAAGGAATGGCTGTGCTAAATCTTTATTTTTTGGTAATTGCAAAAATTACAATGGTGTCTAGCTCTTTGAAACATCTAACAAATCACATGATAGGAATTTACTCAACGTTCCTTCATTATTATGCCAAATAACCCCTTCTTAGTCGTTGTGTATAGGTTTATAGGTAATACTAGATTTACTGGGAGTAACTGGAAGGCCAAGTGTCCTCGTCTCTTTAGCTCCCCATTCATAGTTCTCTTTCTCCCCGATTTTGTCTTCTTGTTGGCCGTGTTCCTCTTTAGGGTTAATTTTACTTGTTGTCCCTTTGATTTTAGCATTTACATTGGCAATGTGTCACTTTGTAGGTGAGTGGTAGTTGATTGAGCTAATGTGGGGGAATTCACACTATCAATTGCAACCTCATACATTTTCATCATCTTTTGTAGTCATGAGCTTTACTTCCATAGACAAAGTACTTCTAATTTTTTCAATTTCATTGTGTTGATTTGAGCCATAACCATTTGATGTTTATTATGAATTCATTTTAGATCACATTGGAACATGTCACAACATTAGCGATGCACATTTCTCTCAATAAACTCAAATTATGGTTTGCACCTAAGATCACATTATGCACTAAATTATCCACTGTGCACTAGTTGTGAACATAATGCACTGGATGATACACAAGTAATGGTTGAATGCATTATGTGTTCCTTATGACATCATTTTTTCAATCTTTTGTTTATGTGAGACACCACTAATAATAAATCTTTTGTTTATGTTAGGCACCACTAATAATCTATAGAGAAATTAATTAGGTGGAATCAACTCAGTGGTGAGCATTACGTTTTGAGGTGCATAAATTAATTAGGTGGCATCAACTCAGTGGTGAGCATTATGGTTTGAGGTGTGTATATTAACTAGGTGGTATCAAATCAATGTGAGAATTATGTTTTGAGGTGCATCAATTAATTAGGTGGCATCAAATCAGTGGTGATCATTATGGTTTGAGGCGCATATATTAATTTAGTGACATCAACCTAGTGGTGGGCATTATGGTTTGAGGTGCATTGCTTTTACTAAAGAAGTTTTGATTGACTTTTGGATTTCCTACCCATTGGTATCCTCATGCATTTATTGTATGATAAAATTCTAAAGAAACATAAAATATGAAGAGTAATGATGAAGTGATCGTGACCACATTAACATGATAGTCATAGTCTATGCCCACCTATAACACTAGCACATTTGCATGAATAGTGGACCGTGAACATCGATAGGGATCACCATATGTCAACTGTACAAACATCATTCATTCACCAACCATGCATATTCTCTAATCCCCTAATTAATAGTCAAACAACTAAATTATTGGATGGTGGAGATTAAAAGAAAACAGAACTACGGAATATATCTCCACTATTCAATCTTGCACCTTCCATCCTATTTCCAAAATAATAATATCTATGAATATAACCATTGTTTTGATGACTTTTCGATACACTTTAGCCATAGCCATGCCATCTTTATGATAAAGTTTCTCAAAATATGAAGAATAGTAGTGAAGTGGTCACACACTAACATCATATTCTAAGTCTAGGCCCACCTCTAAGTTTGGAAATTATTTTGATCGATAGATTTACCACGAGCATCCTTGTGATAAAATTAGGAAAGAAACATAATATCTTTAGAGTAATGGTGAAATGATCACAACTCAAGCTCACCTACAATCATTTTGATGACTTTTCAATCTTCTCTCCATTGGCATTTTTGTGATGAAATTTCTAACTTACAATAAATAAATTTTCTCTCTAACCCATAGTTTCTTTCACCTCCTGCCAATATTCGCCGCTAAGCGCAACCGTCAAATTCAATTTCACCATTATTTTGATTTCTTTTCCATCTTGTGGTGGCCATCAACATCGTATCATTGACCATATAGATAACACAATGTACCATCCATGTAAACTTGTCAACAACATGCACTCACTTTAAATGTTTCACCCCACAAACTTAGTGGTAGTGGTTTTATGTATCCTCTGAACCAAAAGACCATAGTGGCCTAATGTACAACATCATCATCTATGGGAATGGATTTGTCAAAAGAATAGTCTATATATTTATTATTATTATTTTTAAACCAAAAGGTATTCATTAAACAAGTGATGTACTGTACTCAAGCATACAACGATTACATATAAAAGAGCAGAGTCCTGCTCCAAAATTGAGTGTAATTGTAGACTATCTAAGTAAAACTCTAAAGCCTTTTCTATATAGGAATTCCAAACAATTATACATCTAACATGCTTTACATATTGTCTTGACAAAAAAACTTTCCTGTAATACATGTACCGGTCAAGGGGGTGCACTATCCTAAACTTCCCACCCATGCGCAGAGTGAGGGGAGCCAATTTCCTCCACTTCCATTGGGTTGTGTGTCTATCCAATTGTTTCCTCTTCATGAATTCCTTCCTATAGAAAATTCCTTGAGCCATGATTGTTGGAGGCAAGAGAAATTGAGTCTAATCATTGTGGGATGACTTGTGCTCCAAGATGTTGGCACTTTGCCTCCAATGCATCAATCATGTGTTTTTGTTGTAGGATAAGATTCATTATATTGGCAACATTGGTAGTATTGGCATGCTCTAGCTCAGTCATCTATGAGGAAATGTGCAGGAAGGCACTGTTGTTTTCTTGGATAATATCTTCATGCCACCGAAGAAATTTTTTGACTTCCTTCCTCCCTACGTTGTCCATAACTATCCCACACAAAAAGTACATAGGAAAAATTAGACCATAAGACCTCCAATTTGAAAGTTCCAATGTCAACTTTGAAAAACACAATTAGAAATGGATTAATGCTATTCTAGTAAATGAAAACATAGATGAAATTACCAACACTAGAGGCATTCACCGAAGAAAGTGGTTAGAGAACCATGGGTTTCCTGGTTTGATCTTGTAGTGGCATCGACATAAAATACAATAATTCCCCCAAAGTTTCCACCCTCACTCGCTTGAAACCACTCATAATCCTGCTAAGTCTAGGATAGAGCCATTTCCCTACTGTTGACACAGGGGTAGACCCAGGGTTCAATGCTACAACAAAAAAACCCTAACTATCAACCCTTTCGGCAACACCTGCGAAGCAGATGAAGTCTCACCCGAGGTAGAGGAAGGGGTGGTTGTAGGACTCAGGTGTCTGCAACCTTAGCTAGGACACAGATCTGTGATTGTAATACTTAATAGAGCACTTAGCATCGATAGTTCACTAATATTTAACCACTATCTACTCTGCAATTAACACAGAGCATTGCATCATTCACTCAGATCTGATGTATCTAAGCACTTATCATAGAGAGGTATATTAGATCTAACCGATTCAAGAACTAAGAACATTCACATAGGTAAGATCTAACATCCATGTATATCACTAGCACAAAGCATAAATAGATCTATCTATCTATATCAAAGCACTTAGCAGGTAAAGACATAAACACATCAATGCATCACACAAAGCAGAGAAACATAGCATATACGTGGTTCACCCCCACCTCGAGGCTACGTCCACCAACTCTTCTTCTTTATTATCTTTAGTAAAGATTCTTACAGGAATATAGCATCAAAATCCTACTCTGCAGAAGACAGGAGATCTATGCACACTCCGCCAGATCCTCCTTCTTCGAGCTAGGTTATAGCACCAAGCCTTCTTACAATTACTTGCTTGTAACTATGCAAGTATCGCACAATATGCACAAAGCACTTACAATCCTTCCATCACATAGATCGAGCACTTAGCCCTTCGTATCACATAGATATGAATATCTTGCCTTTCTCTTACATAGCCTAGACATCTATTTATACATTACAAAATAGGCCTAAACATGGGTAAACGCATGGTCTGACATTCCCATACCTGTTACATATTCACAATCCCAAAAAGGACCCAAAAAGGGGACTGAGATCCCATGATATCTGCTTCATTTTGCGCTCTGCCTTCGACAGGCTTCCGAAGTTCCAAAATAGGTCAAACTTGACAAAGGATCTCCCAAAACTTGGTCAAGGGACAATAGGCCTCCAACACTCACCTGTGACTTTTCGTGAGTCACTCTGATCTGGGTATTTATGCTTCGAAAGCCTCGATCTTGGATCAATATAATTTGACTTGCTGCTGTGCTACAACCTCCTATTCAGTGAACTCTTAGATGGCTGCATCGTTGACAGGTCCCTCCAGGCATTGTTCAGCTGCGGTGACAACTTGCTTCAGTTCTGCTCCTCGGCTTTCGACTTCTGTGAACAATTGGTAAGCCTTATCTTGTATAGGTTGGAGCCTCTGAGTTACTTCCATAAATCTACTCTAGATAGTGTGGATCTACTGCTGGGCGGTGCGTTTATCTTGAAATCGCTTCATTCTTTCCACAGTTGACAGGGGATTCAACTGCGCCTGTATCGTTTTGGCTTGATACTTTGCCTCTTGAAGCTGCGACTCTAGTGCCTTTAGTTTTGGGTTCTCTGTGAGTTACTCGTAGGTCTAGGCACTGGGATCAGTAATTTTATTACATTCCATAGCAATGGATTTTATTCTCTCAACTGTGCTTTGAGCAATTGCTTCTCTTTGATCCCTCACATCATGTGGAGTCTCGGGCACTACGCGTAGCTCTAAGTCTACTATGCGTTGTTGTAGCTGTTGGATCACTTATGCGAGCTTCTCTACTTGCTGCATGAATCGATCCTCTACCTTCATTTCTATGACTGTCACAGAGCGAAGTGCTTTGCTGACGACTTCTTTCACTTCAATTTTCTCTGCAAGCAACTATTCTTTTCCTTAGTCCATCTGTGCTTTTTCTTCATCGAACTTCGCTTGGAGAGAAATATTTTCTTGTTCTACGGCTCGACATTTTTCTACAAGTACTCTCTGTACTTTCATCAAATCCTGTGTGGCTTGTTTTGTTTCCTCTTGGGTCTCGGTGAAGGTGAGATTCAGTGGCATCTGCTAGTCGGCAAAGTTGAGCTGGCTCATCTTCCAACTCTGGTTCTCCCGATGCAGTGGAGACTGTGCGACTGGAATGAAGGGCCTGTTGTACCCCTTAGAGTTTGAATTCAATCCTATCATACATTTCTTCTTTCTTGGCCTCTTGTTTCTATGTTATTTCTAGTAAAGCATCGTTCAGGGTTTCTATGATGAAATCAAAATCGTCGGAGGTGAGGATAGTCTGCATCTTGGTCATGGAGGCTTTCGATTTCTTCCCGGAAGAAGGTTTCGGTGGGGAAGCCTTCCTCTTCTTTGAGGGGTCAACCTCGTCTTTGGGTGGTGTTACTTCACTAGGATTCTATTCAGCTTCTACTTCGTCACCACCTCCTCGGTCATGTGACATTGAAGGAGTCTTTTCTAAGGCACTGCTTAAATTTTGGACCTGCTCAGTCTTCTTCTGTCTTTTTGTACTAGGTGTAGTCTGTTCTTTATGAGTGTCCTCTGGGTTGTCAATATCAGATATCTCTATGGGGTTGGTGGGGATAAGGAGATCAATAAACCATTCCTTAGTAATATCCTCGAGGTCTTCTTCTGTAATATTATAATATGATTGGAGCTTCTCTTTATGTCCATCGGACCACGCTATAATGTAGGTGAAGTGCCAATCTGCGCTGAACTTCATCAGGGGTCAGAACCTCTGTAAAGTGTTTGGAGTCATGCAAGGCTCAGATTCGATGGCTTGCTTCAACTGGAGGTAGTATGTATGGAACACAACATTCGACTGCCACTATTTGTTCATATCTATTGAATACCATAGGGTAGTGAACTTCGTGGCAAGCGGTTTGAACGACGCTATGTCGGGAAAGGTTGCTCCTTCTGGTATCTTCTAGGCAACAAATGCAATGAGGACTAGGAGCCATCTGAAATGAAATTCATAACCATGATCCTGTGCTTCTCTGCAGTCTAGTTCTAACTGGTTAACTAGGTACTTCGCCCAGTTCATCTGTAGGCCTTCCATGCACTTCCCTGCGAGGTCAACGACGAAGCCGGTGACCTACGTAGGTCGATTCTTCCTTACTAACTTTCCAGCTATCAGTTGACATGTGAGGCACACTGCACCACTCTAGATAGAAGCTACATTGTAGCCTCTTGTTCCCTTCTCGACATTGCCATAGGTATCCTTGATCTTCTATGCTAGCGCGCGATCTGCGGATTTTCCTGGATAAAAATCTCATGGATCAAGTCCTTGCATACTCAGGCCTATGATCCTGTGGAACAGTGTTGGGTCAACTGTAATATGGCGGTCTAGCCATAAGTAGTTTCCATGGTAACACGACAGTAGCAGCTTGACATAGGCATTGACTTCCTGGTGTTGTCCAAAGTGTGGGATCTTCATGACATTCAGCAGGGTGGAATATGCAAGGTTCATTTTCCATGACTAAGGAATGATCTTTGAGTTCTTTCCTTTAGTTCTGGTAAGGTACTTGTATGGGGAGAGCATTGCATAGATCTTACGATCTCCAAGGTTGAAATCACTAAACTTCAATACTGCGATCTTGTCTTGTTTTGTTCGAACTATGTGTATCCCCTTCGGGAGGTACGCAGTAACTAGGGTATATTCGAAACTGTGGGGTACACTATCATGATTCACCGCACTAGCCAGAGGCAGGATGTAATTGGGCAGTATGGATGGAATCAACTTTG
>JASDQU010371919.1:95604-113065 GCA_032191745.1 Picea mariana | reverse complement strand
AAATCAATGTGAGAATTATGTTTTGAGGTGCATCAATTAATTAGGTGGCATCAAATCAGTGGTGATCATTATGGTTTGAGGTGCATATATTAATTCAGTGACATCAACCTAGTGGTGGGCATTATGGTTTGAGGTGCATTGCTTTTACTAAAGAAGTTTTGATTGACTTTTGGATTTCCTACCCATTGGTATCCTCGTGCATTTATTGTATGATAAAATTCTAAAAAAACATAAAATATGAAGAGTAATGATGAAGTGATCGTGACCACATTAACATGATAGTCATAGTCTATGCCCACCTATAACACTAGCACATTTGCATGAATAGTGGACCGTGAACATCGATAGGGATCACCATATGTCAATTGTACAAACATCATTCATTCACCAACCATGCATATTCTCTAATCCTCTAATTAATAGTCAAACAACTAAATTATTGGATGGTGGAGATTAAAAGAAAACACAACTACGGAATATATCTCCACTATTCAATCTTGCACCTTCCATCCTATTTCCAAAATAATAATATCTATGAATATAACCATTGTTTTGATGACTTTTCGATACACTTTAGCCATAGCCATGCCATCTTTATGATAAAGTTTCTCAAAATATGAAGAATAGTAGTGAAGTGGTCACACACTAACATCATATTCTAAGTCTAGGCCCACCTCTAAGTTTGGAAATTATTTTGATCAATAGATTTACCACGAGCATCCTTGTGATAAAATTAGGAAAGAAACATAATATCTTTAGAGTAATGGTGAAATGATCACAACTCAAGCTCACCTACAATCATTTTGATGAATTTTCGATCTTCTCGCCATTGGCATTTTCGTGATGAAATTTCTAACTTATAATAAATAAATTTGCTCTCTAACCCGTAGTTTCTTTCACCTCCTGCCAATATTCACCGCTAAGCGCAACCGTCAAATTCAATTTCACCATTATTTTGATTTCTTTTCCATATTGTGGTGGCCATCAACATCGTATCATCGACCATATCGATAACACAACCTACCATCCATGTAAACTTGTCAACAACATGCACTCACTTTAAATGTTTCACCCCACAAACTTAGTGGTAGTGGTTTTGTGTATCCTCTAAACCAAAAGACCATAGTGGCCTAATGTACAACATCATCATCTATGGGAATGGATTTTTCAAAAGAATAGTCTATATATTTATTATTATTATTTTTAAACCAAAAGGTATTCATTAAACAAGTGATGTACTGTACTCAAGCATATAACGATTACATATAAAAGAGCAGAGTCCTGCTCCAAAATTGAGTGTAATTGTAGACTATCTAAGTAAAACTATAAAGCCTTTTCTATATAGGAATTCCAAACAATTATACATGTAACATGCTTTACATATTGTCTTGACAAAAAAACATTCCTGTAATACATGTACCGGTCAAGGGGGTGCACTATCCTAAACTTCCCACCCATGTGCAGAGTGAGGGGAACCAATTTCCTCCACTTCCATTGGGTTGTGTGTCTATCCAATTGTTTCCTCTTCATGAATTCCTTCCTATAGAAAATTCCTTGAGCCATGATTGTTGGAGGCAAGAGAAATTGAGTCTAATCATTGTGGGATGACTTGTGCTCCAATATGTTGGCACTTTGCCTCCAATGCATCAATCATGTGTTTTTGTTGTAGGAGAAGGTTCATTATATTGGCAACATTGGTAGTATTGGCATGCTCTAGCTCAGTCATCTACGAGGAAATGTGCAGGAAGGCACTGTTGTTTTCTTGGATAATATCTTCATGCCACCGAAGAAATTTTTTTACTTCCTTCCTCTCTACATTGTCCATAACTATCCCACACAAAAAGTACATAGGAAAAATTAGACCATAAGACCTCCAATTTGAAAGTTCCAATGTCAACTTTGAAAAACACAATTAGAAATGGATTAATGCTATTCTAGTAAATGAAAACATAGATGAAATTACCAACACTTGAGGCATTCACCGAAGAAAGTGGTTAGAGAACCATGGGTTTCCTGGTTTGATCTTGCAGTGGCATCGACATCAAATACAATAATTCCCCCAAAGTTTCCACCCTCACTCGCTTGAAACCACTCACAATCCTGCTAAGTCTAGGATAGAGCCATTTCCCTACTGTTGACACAGGGGCAGACCCAGGGTTCAATGCTACAACAATGCAGCAACAAAATCGTAACTATCGACCCTTTCGGCAACACCTGTGAAGCAGATGAAGTCTCACCCGAGGTAGAGGAAGGGGTGGTTATAGGACTCAGGTGTCTGCAACCTTAGCTAGGACACAGATTTGTGATTGTAACAGAGCACTTAGCATCGATAGTTCACTAATATTTAACCACTATCTACTCTGCAATTAACACAGAGCATTGCATCATTCACTCAGATATGATGTATCTAAGCACTTATCATAGAGAGGTATATTAGATCTAACCGATTCAAGCACCAAGCACATTCACATAGGTAAGATCTAACATCCATGTGTATCATTAGCACAAAGCATAAATAGATCTATCTATCTATATCAAAGCACTTAGCAGGTAAAGACATAAACACATCAAGACATCACACAAGGCAGAGAAACATAGCATATACGTGGTTCACCCCCACCTCGGGGCTACGTCCACCAACTCTTCTTCTTTATTATCTTTAGTAAAGCTTCTTACAGGAACATAGCATCAAAATCCTACTCCGCAGAAGACAGGATATCTGTGCGCACTCCGCCAGATCCTCCTTCTTCGAGCTAGGTTATAGCACCAAGCCTTCTTACAATTACTTGCTTGTAACTATGCAAGTATCGCACAGTATGCACAAAGCACTTACAATCCTTCCATCACATAGATCGAACACTTATCCCTTCGTATCACATAGATATGCATATCTTGTCTTTCTTTTACATAGCCTAGACATCTATTTATACATTACAAAATAGACCTAAACATGGGTAAACGCATGGTCTGACATTCCCATACCCGTTACATATTCACAATCCCAAAAAGGACCCAAAAAGGGGACTGAGATCTCGTGATATCTACTTCGTCTTGCGCTCCACCTTCGACAGGCTTCCAAAGTCCCAAAATAGGTCAAACTTGACCAAGGATCTCCCAAAACTTGGTCAAGGGACAATAGGCCCCCAACACTCACCTGTGACTTGTCCCGAGTCACTCAGATCTGGGTATTTATGCTTCGAAAGCCTCGATCTTGGATCAAGCTACTTCGACTTTCTGCTGTCCTACAACCTCCTATTTAGTGAACTCTTGGATGGCTGCATCGTTGATAGGTCCCTCCAGGCATTGTTCAGTTGTGGTGACAACCTGCTCCAGTTCTGCTCCTCGGCTTTCGACTTCTGTGAACAATTGATAAGCCTTATCTTGTATAGGTTGGAGCCTCTGAGTCACTTCCATAACTCTACTCTAGATAGTGTGTATCTACTGCTGGGCGGTGCGTTTATCTTGAGATCACTTCATTCTTTCCACAGTTGACAGGGGATTCAACTGCGCCTGTATCGTTTCAGCTTGATACTTTGCCTCTTGGAGCTGCAACTCTAGTGCCTTTAGTTTTGGGTTCTCTATGAGTTACTCGTAGGTCTGGGCACTGGGATCAATAATTTTATTACATACCATAGCAAGGGATTTTATTCTCTCAACTGCGCTTCGAGCAATTGCTTCTCTTTGATCCCTCACATCATGTGGAGTCTCGAGCACTGCGCGTAGCTCTAATTCTACTATGCGTTGTTGTAGCTGTTGGATCACTTATGTGAGCTTCTCTACTTGTTGTGTGAATCGATCCTCTACCTTCATTTCTATGACTATCATAGAGCGAAGTGCTTTGCTGATGACTTCTTTCACTTCAATTTTCTCTGCAAGCAACTATTCTTTTCCTTGGTCCATCTGTGCTTTTTCTTCATCGAACTTCGCTTGGAGAGAAATCTTTTATTATTCTACGGATCGATGTTGTTCTACAAGTACTCCCTGTACTTTCATCAAATCCTGTGTGGCTTGTTTTGTTTCCTCTTGGGCTCGGTGAAGGTGAGATTCAGTGGCATCTGCTAGTCGACGAAGTTGGGTTGGCTCATCTCCCAACTCTGGTTCTCTCGATGCAGTGGAGACTGCGCGACTGGAATGAAGGGCCTGTTGTACCCCTTAGAGTTTGAATTCAATCCTATCATACATTTCTTATTTCTTGGCCTCTTGTTTCTATGTTATTTCTAGTAAAGCATCGTTCAGGGCTGCTATGA
This sequence comes from Picea mariana, assembly GCA_032191745.1. NCBI lineage: Eukaryota > Viridiplantae > Streptophyta > Pinopsida > Pinales > Pinaceae > Picea > Picea mariana. The sequence continues at coordinate 108,818 of JASDQU010371919.1, read as the reverse complement.
TGAAATCAAAATCGTCAGAGGTGAGGACAGTCTGCATCTTGGTCATGGAGGCTTTCGATTTCTTCCGAGAAGAAGGTTTCAGGGGGGAATCCTTCCTCTTCTTTGAGGGGTCAACCTCGTCTCTGGGTGGTGTTACTTCACTGGGATTCTCTTCAGCTTCTACTTCGTCACCACCTCCTCGGTCATGTGACATTGAAGGAGTCTTTTCTAAGGTACTGCTTAAATTTTGGACCTGCTCAGTCTTCTTCTGTCTTTTTGTACCAGGTGTAGTCTGTTCTTTATGAGTGTCCTCTGGGTTGTCAATATCAGATATCTCTATGGGGTTGGTGGGGATAAGGAGATCAATAAACCATTCCTTAGTGATATCCTCGAGGTCTTCTTCTGTAATATTATAATATGATTGGAGCTTCTCTTTATGTCCATCGGACCACGCTATACTGTAGGTGAAGTTCCAATCTGCGCTGAACTTCATCAAGGGTCAGAACCTATGTAAAGTGTTTGGAGTCATGCAAGGCTCGGATTCGATGGCTCGCTTCAACTGGAGATATTATGTATGGAACACAACATTCTACTGCCACTATTTGTTCATATCTATTGAATACCATAGGGTAGTGAACTTCGTGGCAAGCGGTTTGAACGACGCTATGTCGGGGAAGGTTGCTCCTTATGGTATCTCCTAGGCAACAAATGCAATGAGGACTAGGAGCCAGCTAAAATGAAATTCATAACCATGATCCTGTGCTTCTCAGCAGTCTAGTTCTAACTGGTTAACTAGGTACTTCGCCCAGTTCATCTGTAGGCCTTCCATGCACTTCCCTGCGAGGTCAATGACGAATCCGGTGACCTGCGTAGGTCGGTTCTTCCTTACTAACTTTCCATATATCAGTTGACATGTGAGGCACACTGCGCCACTCTAGATAGAAGCGACATTGTAGCCTCTTGTTCCCTTCTCGACATTGCCATAGGTATCCTTGATCTTCTGTGCTAGCATGCGATCTGTGGATTTTCCTCGATAAAAATCCCATGGGTCAAGTCCTTGCATACATAGGCCTATGATCCTATGGAACAATGTTGGGTCAATTGTAATACGGTGGTCTAGACATAAGTATTTTCCATGGTAACACGACAGTAGCAGCTTGACATAGGCATTGACTTCCTGGTGTTTTCCAAAGTGTGGGATCTTCATGACGTTCAGCAGGGTCGACTATGCAAGGTTCATTTTCCATGACTAAGGAATGATCTTTGAGTTCTTTCCTTTAGTTATGGTAAGGTACTTGTATGGGGCGAGCATTGCATAGATCTTGCGATCTCCAAGGTTGAAATCACTAAACTTCAATGCTGCAATCTTGTCTTGTTCTGTTCGAACTATGCGTAACCCCTTAGGGAGGTACGCAGTAACTAGGGTATATTCGAAACTGCGGGGTACACTATCATGATTCACCGCACCAGCCAGAGGCAGGATGTAATTGGGCAGTATGGATGGAATCAACTTTGTGTTGGCTAGGTCTTCTTTGTTCTTGGTTCTCTTCTCTACTGTTGGTCTGGATGGCCCCGATACGTGTGCAGTCGACGGAGAGGCTTGCAGTCCTTTCGTCGATGATGCTTGTACACCTACAGACATTGACATGACTCTTTCAGTCATGAGGTCGATCAAAACTTCTTCAAAAACTTTCTGTACAACGTTGAACTCGTCTGACATACACACTCGGGGTTGGAAAGCTTGGGTGCGGGGGGTAGCTTAGACACTGCAATGGGCTAGAGGGAAATAGCGCAATGATCACTGTGTAAAATCAATGAGTCTGTGGGCTCAGATTCACAGTTAGAAAAAGTGTTCTCGGTGCATGGTGTGACAGGATAAATAGATAACTTGGCCATGGATCTCTTTCAATGGGCAAGAAGCCTTCATTAACTCTGTTTTGTACATTACGGCACGGTCCAATGGTCTGGTGGTGAACCATAAATGCATTTCTACTCGTTCGGAGGGTCAGCCGAATGGTTCTATTGTTCCCAACGACTATATTGCTTCACCATGGAAAAGTGCCATATGACGCTATTCTGTTATCCCGACGAAGCTCCAATTTTGCAAATTTTCTTTTTGCAAAGTTCCCTTTGGAACCTTCTGTAACTTGTTGATCTTAGCTCTTTTCTTACTTAGTTTTCTAGCCTTCTTTCCAGTGAGCTTCGTCTCGGTATTCCTTTTTCCATTATGATTCTTATCTTCTTTTGGCATAGTTACTTCGTGTTGTTGATATTCTTTCCTAAGATTCGAGGGTGATACTTCTTCTTTATCTGGAATAGGTACTTCAATCTTCTGTGGGTCTTCTAGTGTTATTGTAACTTCGACATCTAGGTCTTTGTTGTTAAATAGCTTCAATATTTTCTCTTGTTCTTCAATCAAGTGTGTGATCCTCTTAGTCATGAAATCTTTTAACTCTTTCTTATTTTGCTCTAAAACTTCTTCTTCTTCCTTCCTCCTGGCCTGATCTTTTTCAATCCAAGGTTTTCCTAGTAACATGGTAGATGGGGCACTTTTCTCAATAAATTTAATAATCTCAAAATCCTCTTTTGTCGAAGTTCCATTGGTGTTCATAGAGATTTGGGTGAGCTTTCCACATAAGTTTATCAACTTTCCTCTAAATAGCCCTATTCCTCCCAATGAAGGAGTCATAGTAGGCTTCCCTAAAAGTTCCCAAGTTCTTTTTGTCATGATATTCACCTGTGTTTCCTCTTCTAGAACACAATCAATCTCGAAGTCTCATATTCTTTCTTCAAGGCATTCTTTTTCTTTGAAGATCTCTGATAAGATGACATGTCGATGGTCATTCATGGTTTCTCTTATCTGTAGCAATACTTTCTTTGATTCTTTATGGGGTTCTTCCATTTCTGGATCTGCCTTAGGGTTTTCTGGTCTCATGTTCATTCCTTCAAGCTTAGCAATCATTCTAGGGCAATCCAATACTTCATGGTCCAGAGCTTTGCAACAAAGACAACTAGGTATTCTCCTAGGGCATTCCTTAGCAAGATGTCCCGGTTTTCTGCAACTGTAACAGAGGGTTAATCCTCTCTTTCTTTTAAATGATCCCTAGCCTTTCCTATACTGTGCACTAGGATCATGGTAGCTAACCTGCAAACATTTCTTTCTAGGATCCTGCATCCACTTGTTAGTCCAAACATTCTTTCTATGCATAGGTATAATATATCTGTCACTATTCTTATCAGATCTACACATATCAGACCTTCTTTCATCTATTAGTGCCCTAGTTTTCAAGATAGGACATAATCTATCAAACATACCTAGATCCATACTTTTGAAACAAAAAATTCCACTAATCTTACTTATACAAAGTACAAAGCTTCCAGATCTAGAACTTTTCACTATTCTTACCTTTATCAGAGCACAAAGCTTGCAGATCTCTCCTTTTTAAGAATAATTTCTCACTTTTACCTTTTTCAAAGCACAAAGCATTCAGATCTTACCTATTTTCTTTAGATATGACCTCTTTTCTTTAGATATGACCTCTTTTCTTTAGATCTGACCTCTTTTCTTTAGCACGAAGCTTTATAAATCAAGTAGAATACTGTGCACTAGAGCAACAGATCTACGCACGAAACTTTCATAGGTCAAGTAGAATGATGTGCACTAGGGCAATAGATCTACACACAGAGATTTCATAGTTTCAGGTTGAATCTTTGCACAAAGCTTCTTCTTCCTCAGTTCCCAGTAATCACAGTTTCAGGTCCCAACAACGGAACCATTTGTTAGCACAGGGGCAGACCCAGGTTTCAACGCTACAACAACACAGCAACAAAACCCTAACCACTGGCCCTTTTGGCAACACCTGGGAAGAAGATGAAGTCTCACCCAAGGTAGAGGCAGGGGTGGTTGCAGGACTCAGGTGTCTGCAACATTAGCTGGGACACAGATCTATGATTGTAATACTTAATAGAGCACTTAGCATTGATAGTTCACCAATATTTAACCACTATCTACTCTGCAATTAACACAGAGCGTCGCATCATTCACTTAGATCTGATGTATCTAAGAACTTATCATAGAGAGGTAGATTAGATCTAACAGATTCAAGCACTAAGCACATTCACATAGGTCAGATCTAACATCCATGTATACCATTAGCACAAAGCATAAACAGATCTATCTATCTATATCAAAGAACTTAGCAAGTAAAGACATAAACACATCAAGACATCACACAAAGTAGAGCCACACAACATATACATGGTTCACCCCCACCCTGGGGCTACATCCGCTAACTCTTCTTCTTTATTATCTTCAGTCAAGCTTCTTACAGGCACATAGCATCAAAATCCTACTCCGCGGAAGATAGGAGATCTGCACGCACTCCACCATATTCTACTTCTTCGAGCTAGGTTATAGCACCAAGCCTTCTTACAATTACTTTCCTATAACTCTGCAAGTATCGCACAGTATGCACAAAGCACTTACAATCCTTCGATCACATAGATCTAACACTTAGCCCTTCGTATCACATAGATATGCATATCTTGTCTTTCTCTTACATAGCCTAGACATCTATTTATACATTACAAAATAGGCCTAAACATGGGTAAACCCATGGTTCGACATTCCCATACCTGTTACATCTTCCCAATCCCAAAAAGGACTCAAAAAGGGGACCAAGATCCTATGATCTCTGTTTCGTCTTGCACTCCGCCTTCAACAGGCTGTCGAAGTCTCGAAATATGTCAAACTTGACTAAGGATCTCCCAAAACGTGGTCAAGGGCCAACACCTACCTCACCCAACACTCCACTCCAATCTCACAGAGCCCCAAGAGGAACCTTAAACACCATAAAATCACCACAGACAAGGAGCACCATCTCTTCGATTCTCCCACGTTTCAATATGGAGACAAATCCTATACATTTAAAACCCTTGCTACTTCCAAGAAATAACAAGTGTGAGTTTCTTGGTGTGCCTTCCAACTATCCCATATCTCATCATATTCATATAAATCATTGAATTCATTAAATAGATAGAGGGCATCCACTATGTAATGGGGGTTCGACCATGTACCCCACTTTTTATACACAAACCTAGGCTTAGGGAAGATGCCACCTTGGCCTAGTCATTAGCGATTTTGTTAAGTTTCCACTTAGTGTGAAAGAAGGTGACCTTGTTGGAACTAACAAAAAAATTGTGGATCCTTGCGATGAGAATTCTCAATGCATTGCTCCCTAGCTATGTATTTCCCACCATGGTTCTAATAACCAACATCAAGTCTCCCAATACAATTATATTTTTGAGTCTCTCTTTCTATTTTACCCCCCCAACCACCCACTAAAATTCTCTGATTCAAGATAGTTTTAGTGGGTCCCCCTTTATAAATATTTTTTGCAAGGTATTGTGTCACTACATTATCGATTTGATACTAACATAGGAAACTATTATTTTTCTAATATAGTCTATATCATAGCCTTGTTTTTTATGATGTACATCTAATGAGAGTTTTTCTACTTGTTTATTGATTCACACTCATCTAAAAGGATGAAATTCATCACTATGCTCAACCACAGGGTAACACTTCAATTGTCCGACATCCTTGAACACCACATAATTGATGCCCTCCTAGAAGATAATCCTTGGAAGAAAATATAAGACTAATCCAATTTATATTTCGACATAACCTTTTCGATAGTAATATCGGAAAGAGTTATGTTGGGATCGTTTATGTTGGACAACTTTTTCATGTTGATTAAATCAAAATTTGACGAGACTCATCACAATAGCCTTTTCCTTCCGAATGCATACATTCATGATAAGTCTTTAAGTGATAATTTTACTTATGTGTTAGTTGGTTATTGGTTGAGGAATATTGTTTGAGTAATTTAAGTTAACGCATGTGTAGGTCCACTATAGAGATAACCTTATCATGTAGTGTCATGCATCCCCAACCTCGCCGGTTGGTCGCGCGACATGAAAAAATAATTTCTTACCACCTTATCATGATAGGATTACCAATTCTTGGAAATCTTGATCAAGACGGTTCTATTACATTATTATAATGTTCCTAGTCCCATGTTGGGTCACGCCACACCAATCATCCAACCTCTGTCATGGATGAATGAATATAAAATCTTGGTACTTTGATCATTTATTAACTCTATGAAGAATACGTCACCAGTAAAATCCAAGAGAATTACTATAATCTTGATTTTTAATCACCCAGCCACCAACATGTTGAGTCATGGAAATAACAAGACTCCTCTCAAGTCTTGAGGTCGATCTCTAATAATATTTAATAGATAAAGAAACATGCAAGAATAAAATACAGTTCATGCATTAACCAAGAAATAGTCTAAATTTTAAAAGAAATATATATCATTCCATGCACAACCATAACCAACAAGAATGCACACTAAAGATTCATATATCAAAGATGATAGTCAATATACAATGGAATTAAAGATATAGGTAGAGAAACGCATAACAAAGAGAGAGCTTATCTTAAAGATAACAATCACCAACTGGTTGCAGATCAAGGATGTTTCACCCAACCATAGACACTATTGTTCCAAGTCTCAATAGGAGGTCACCCCCGAGTCAGGGCTATGAATCCACAAGGATGGGTTCCAGGGCGACACTCAACTTCCCAAACTAGTCAACACTCAAGCTCTCATAGGTTTCTCAAGACACACATAAATCCAAAGTACACGATCCCTCTTCTTTCCATCCTACACAACCCAATAGCATGGGTCACCTTCTCTACCACACAGTCCCTCAGGTTTTCCATCTCCTTCCATGGCTCCAATGCTTTTGGACAAGAATCTCCATGTTGGGACTCTCAGGACTTGAAACTATGATCAAGTCTAGTTCATGCCAATGCCTCTCAAGCATACATGAATTACTCTATGGTTGGAATACACCAACAAATTTATACATCCATCAACCATGGCTTCATTCCTCTAACGCTCATTCTCATGTTCCCACAAAGATTTATACCCACCCCAAATCTCCCAAAGATGGGTTTATATCTTTTCTTGGAATCAAGAACCACATGGAATTTTTCTCAAGAAGCTCATGTAACTGATTCTTTCTCTCTATAAAATTTCCAAGATGGGTAAAATAAAATATAATATAAAGAATTCACCCTTTTATCCCCCTCTCTCATGGAATCATAGCCCACTATCTCTTGTCCTTGTATGTCTTGTAGCCAGTGATGGATTTTATTAATGAAAGGTTCAAAGTATTACATTTTCTAGTCTCTTTGGCCTATCAACTTTACAGGCACTCTAACCTAAACATACCAGGTCACCAGCCTAAGTATCATATGTACAAAATTATTATTAATTCTGGGCTCAAAACTATTGTATTACATTCCTCTCCCCCTTATTTTGGCATTGTTCTCAGTGCATATACAATACAAAAATAAAAATTTCAAAATTTTTCAAAACGTCACAGGTACTCTGCCCGCATGACATCTTCATTCTGCCAAGTAGCATCTTCATGATTGTAGTAGGTCCATTGAACTTTTACTAGTTCTATGGCTTGATTCCAGAGCATTGTTTCCTTTTTATCCACTATGTGCACTGACTGGACCTGAAAATCTCCTTCTAGCTCTACTTGAATCAAATTCCAATCAATACCATGGTTAGGATCATGTACATACTTTTTCAGCAAAGTGACATGAAATACATTATTCGCATTCATGGAAGCAGGCAATGCAAGTATGTATGCAACTAGCCCTATTCTGTCTAATATCTCAAATGGACCACAAAATCTGGCTGTTAGTTTTGTACAACTTCCCAATTTCAATGAGCTCTTATTGGGCTTCATTTTCAAAAGAACATTCTCTCCCACTTTAAATTCTCTAGTTTCAATGTTCTTATATGCATAACTTTTTTGTCTATCTTGTGTTGCCTTCAAATTCTGCTTAATATTAACTATGTAGTCTTCCATATCCTTGAGCAATTCTAGCCCAAGTACTTCTTTGTATGTTGGGTGTAGGCCTATTTTAAGAAGACATGCTATTTTGGGAGCAAGCCTATTTTTGGAGAAGAACAGATGGTAGGAAAGCAACATGCAAGAGGAAAAGCAACATGGAAGAGGAAAAACAACATGCAAGAGGAGAAGCAACGTGGTGAGAAGGTAGGAAATCCTAACCATGATAAGGTTAGGGTTTTTGACAAATATTGTAACGGCTATAAGCCACTAGAGTGGTATAAATAAATACCTAGGAGGTCTAGGTTAGGGGTTGGTGAAGGGTTGGTTTGGCTTTTGTTGATGAGTTGATGATGATAATTATGATTGTAATAAGGTTGTATAAGAATCAAGTAAGCTAGATTTTGAGGGTCAGGTCACAGGATGAGGATCTTGGTGTTATGTATTCCACCTCACGGAGGTTATTTAACCTCATCATGATTGTATGATTGAAGATGTAATTCTCGCAATGCCATATTTTGTAGCAGACTAAATAATATAGAAGAAAATCCAAATATTTGTGAATGTAGCCTAGGAGGGGGTGAACCACGGTAAAACTTGTGTTTTATGTGATGTTTCTTGAATGTTTACTTTATGTCAATGATTAGTTTATAAATAAATGATTAACTAGATGTATTAGCATGCATGCATAAGGCTAAGGATGAATGAATCTTAGAAGTACTTAAATCATTAGTAGAATTAATGCATTAAGAAGGAAGAACCACCCCACAGATCCCCACTCATTCCTATACCACCTAAGTATTGCAACCACCCATAAAGATATCTTGGGTGATACTGCGCGGTGCACTCTGTGTGTAACATTGCCTTCTGGTTTACCAGGAAGGCCGATAGTTTTAGAGGGTTTTGTTGGAAACCTATTGAGATCCGAACCTAGGTCAACCCAAGAATTGAAAGAATTATTCAACCAACAAATGGTTTCGTTGCTGGCTGAAACTACATAGGATTGAGTGGATGGGATCCGTGGAAGAAACACACGGAGAATGCAAGTATAAAATGGAATGTTCAGGCTGTGGAATCCAATGAAGGCATAGATTGAAAGATGGTTGAAAACAAAGGAACTTGAGTTTGCGCAGAAGGATAACAAAAACCCTAAGTTAACACCGTGCAAATATCTTGACAAATACGTGTTTAGTGACTTGCATGCAGTATTTTTCTGTGATTTCCTACATTTGTTGCACGAGTGGTTATTGAGGTTAAAAGACAACCACCCTATAACTCGAATCAAATAGTTGGAGTGGAATCTTGTGGAGATCGTGCAATTACAACAAGTTAATAACAAATTTACGCGCACAATAAATTTCTGGTTGGATAGTATTGTTGCATGGTTTATCATCGAATTTGTAGTAGATATCGCAAAGTCTTACACCACAACAGAGCATGATTTTACAAAAGGAACCAAAGGTAGGTACATCAGATCGATGTATACTTCAATCAATATTTTATTATATAAAAACGGTGTGATGACCATGGAATCAGACAACTAAACTTCCCTGCGTTCATGGGGGAAGGGGGGAAGCACTGACAGGAGGTGGAAAAATGGAGGAAGATATGGATAAAGGAAATAAGAAAAGGGCCATGGACCCAATCATGATGGAGGAATACCATATAAGGAAAATAATGGAAACAACTGGAAAGTCGCGCAGTGGAGCACCCTACCAATATAATATGAATAACAAGAAGAGAGCCATAGTCGACAGAGAGGGCTTGGTAAGCGATGAAGAAGAGGTAGAGGATCTTTAGGCTATGGAGCAAATTGAGGAAATCCTATGCGCAACATATGAAAGGAAAACAGGAGGTCCAGGGTCAGGGAAAGAAGGCAGAACTCCAATCCAGATCACTGTCAGTGTGGAACCTACAACCCTATGTGCGACTAATACACCAGAAAGAACACCAATGTTTATACCACCAAATTTTAGTGGAAGAAAAAAAACAGGACAAGGATCCAGTCAAGGATCATCAACTGGGGGAGCCAGTTCAGGAAGTTATAGTCAAATATCTACACCACACGGAGGTAGTATTTCAACATAGTTCAAAATGGTAGGACATGATCCCATGACCAGATTACCAGAATTTCTGGGAGAGGCATCAGAGGACCCTGAAAAGCACTTATTCATATGTGAGAATATTTGGGAAGCAAAGAAGATCACAGATGAGAATACAAAACTCACACAGTTATCTATCATGCTAAGAGACCATGCACTAGACTGGTACATGAGACTATATGTGAGCAGTCCACCAGGAGTAACAAGGACTATTGCGGACATGAAAAAACTAATGATAAATTAATTTCATAAGCCCAGCTCAGAGGACCAGTATATGAATGAAATGATTGAAATCAAGAAAAAACTAGGTGAGTTTGTTTGCAAGATTGATCAAAGGTTCAAAAGTTTGAAAGGTAAGTTGAAGTATGCAATTACTAACATGCAACATAGGCACTTATTTGTGAACTCATTGTTACCACATTTGAAATACCCATTAAGAAAACATAAGTTCCAAACTAACACAGAGGCTCTGCAGGCAGCCTTACAACTGGAAGAGAACCAGTATTAGAAGACAAATCCAACAATAGAGGAGTTGAAGGAGGACATGAAGAATCTAACATTTCAACTTAACCAGAATAAGGGCAAAGAGAAAATATAATCTATTTGGTGTACCCTATGCAGGACATACGGACACCATAAGAACAGATGTCCAACTTTTGCCTAGTATATGGAAACATGAGTACCAAACCCTTTGCCAAAAGGAGGACCATGGTGTGATATAAAAAAAACTCATGGGCATGATCCATATCATTTTCCAATGATTCATAATTATAAGATAGTACCCAAAAGTTCATACTGCAATTTTTGCAATTCAGTGGGTCATGGTGATAAAGATTGTAGGATGATGGAGCTAATGAGAGAAATAAATTTAGATACTTATAGGGTGCAAGAAGAAATGATGTCAGGACAAGCCACACCTCATTTCAACTAGGTACCACCACCATACAACAATGTGCAACAACAGTACAACACTGCGCAGCCGAAATACAATAATGCGCAACCAAAGTATAACCCCGCGCAGTATAACCAGGTACCTCGGTACAATGCACTGCGAGGAGATCGAGGTGGATACAGAGGTGGAGGATGAGGTAGAGGAGGATTTGGACAAGGAATATGTCCAGTAGTGTGCCACAACTACCAACAACCATGATATTATGCAAGGGAGTGTCCACTTCCACCAACAAGATGTATGTATTGTCGCGCAATAGACCATGACACAGAATACTATCCAAGACTCTTGGAAATGATTTAACAAAAAAGGAACTAGAACAACCAGAATGTCTAGTGGATTCCTGCAGAAGCTGAGGATGATGGGAGAAACATCAATATAGTCATTTGAGGAGGAGCCAAGATAGGATTTTGATGCAATAAAACAAGATCCAATGTGACACCAATGGGTTAAGAAGAATATCGAGCCACAAAAGCAGTTTGATGCACAAAAAGAAAAAGGAAACATTTAAGGAGGCCGGACAAGAGTTTCTCAAGAAAAATGTTACATCTACATAAGGCATGCAACAAACTCAAAACTCACCAATGTACGAGATGCCCTCCTCAATGGACCATACCAGTGAAGCACAATCTTTAGAGCAAGTAAGTAACATAAAAAAATTATGCAATCCTATGTTAAGTTATTGAAGGATCCATCATCTGTTAAGATCTTACAAAATATTCTAGAAAAATGTAACACAGAGGTATAAGGGAAATTAGAGCAGAAAACAGTCAATCATCTCCATACAAGAAGAAGGAAAAGCAGGGAATTCAGAATAAATGCTAATATTGGGGACTTCAACATGGGTGATATTATACTGGACTTAGGATCTGAAGTAAATGTCTTACCTAAGAAGACATGGTAGTGTATGGCAGAACCTGTTGGATTACTGAGAGGGGGGGTGAATCAGTAATAGTGCAATTGTAATCATTTTTTTTCAAATTAATCCAAGTGTTATATCAATGTAGTATTATTATCCAATAATGAGCAATAAGAAATGAAACATCACACACATACACAGTACACCAGTGTTTTACGTGGAAACCCAAATTAGGGGAAAACCACATAATGATTTTATATGTATTGAAGAATTACATTCATTGGAAGCACCAACTTCCTTTGTTTTCTAGCTACAACTGGAAGGAGGCTTCAACCCCCTAGTTTCTCAGGCTACAACCTGAGGGAAGATCCAACTCGCCAATTCTCTGGCTACAACCAAAAGGATGCTACAACCCCCTATGTTCTCCAGCTACAACCCAAAGGTGGCTACAACCACCTGTCCTTGCCCCATCCAACCTCCCTGACGTAGAAGTAAAATGATGAAACCACTGTCAACCTATCACTGTGAGATATACTATTGTACAACTGTATCAACCTGTACCACTGACTTGTATCCAATCTATACAAATGCCCTATAATAAATCTGTACCTGAATTGAACATGTATCTACAAAAATACAACAGGTACGCGACCTGTAGTGTTGCAACCCGCATATGTACCTGCCCTATATGTTATGAAGCCCGCGTATGTACGCTACCAAACTGTTATGCAACCTGCGTATGCCTTCTGAAAACTAGGGTTTGCTTTTCTTGAAAACTTCTGACCTTCTGCAACGTCTTTCACATAGATTTGTAACCTGTTACTGTATCTAGACTGTAACTGTACCGTGTGCATGCATCCTCATATATAACCTTTACTCAAGGAAAGTACGTCTCTCTAGTCATGTGTCATATAGGTATGTGTAATAATGAACAAGTATAATATACCTCACATGATCTTAGTCATCAACCCCTTTCTGATATTCAATGTCTCAATACATCAACTACTACACAAATACAAGATCTCAACCATGTACCATAAAAAACCTTAGCCATATGCCAAGAAATACAAGATGTGCCTCACAAGAAGTATCAATAAAGAATATACTAGCATAGTATTTCTATAGATTTGAATTATTCAAAAGATCCCATGAAGCTACTAGTATCTCTAGGGAGAATCCTCAAATCTCTTTTGCCATTCCTCAAGCATACATCAAAATCCAACTATTCATAGAAATAAGACATACCTTTTGAACCAATGGATGGATCTGAAGTATCTGAGCACTTTAGACCTTCTTGGGAGCTTGATATCAGAATCTAGAACCTCTGCATCTTCATCTTCTCAAGTTTCCATGGCTTTACCAACATGTACTCACCATGTACACA
>JASDQU010371919.1:81348-91870 GCA_032191745.1 Picea mariana | reverse complement strand
AACAGCTTCAGAAAATAATTCCCACCAATATTAAGGCTTTGTTGCATCCAAAATTGGTCTAAACAATGGAGAGATCAGACCCGTACCATCTTATTTCGACCCATCAAAGTCCTAATGCACCCAACAAGAAAAAATGCAGGCCCACAACACTCAACTCGACCAACAAGGAAGTTCCCGGTCCACTGGTAGATGAATCGACCCCCACACTAGGATTCACTACTCAAATAGAGTTAACTCGACCCTCTTGCAAAGTACTCAACCAACAAATGCAAAGGTTTGAACAATAAGTAAATATACTACTCAGATTCAAGAAATGCACCCATATTGGTATAAAACTCATCCAGTGTCCCACTAACTCTGTTCTCCTTGATAAAATCGGTCTCCTCAATAAAGATTCGACCCACACATGACAAGACTTTGTTGCTAAACAAAATGACTCAACTACAATAAAACAAATCTGCCACTAGCAAGAAATCCCAACGGCAAGAAGACAAACTTAGTTGCAAATGAAGCATAATGAAGAAATATGTATGATCTCCTTCTTTCAACTAGTTAGGGTGGATAGTTTCACCATCGAAACCAATCTTCCAAACTCTCTAGGGTTTTCATCCCAAGATCCAAAGCCACAAGAGTTGTCTCAACTCCATTTTAGAAATTAACAATATGCACAATGAGAGAGGGTACCCCTCATTCTCCTTTTATTGCCTCATTGACCCTTTTGTGACCTTTTTACCCTTTTAGTAAGTTAAAGTGACTTTTTTAATTCAATAGTCACTTAGGCGCCTTTTTTCCAATTACTCAATGTCACCTTTTTAAAAAAAAATTAATTTCCCACTCCAATGTCATTGAAGAATCAATTAATTAATCCCCTTTTTAATGTCCTAAAGTGATTAATTGGATTTAAGGCATTTTTGGATGTCGAAAGCCCCTTTCTCATCATCCCAACCTTGAGATCTTTTTTTCCTGATTCCAACGAGTTATTACACCAAGGTATTCTCTCAGATAATATGATCTCGATAACACCAATAATGTATTTCATTAAATTATGCTCAATAATAAGCCAAATTACGTGAATCGTCGGAATGCCACGGAACCAAGAACGAACTGTGCATAAATGATCTCGATGATAAAATATGGTAAATGGGATAGGATGGGCCTCATACAATTCCCTCAAACCCTATGAGTCCATTGTTAACCTCCATTTAACTCTTCGGTCAGGCTGGCATAAACCCCGAAGGTCAACTCCAACTACAAAGCAAAGAAATCCAAAAATGGAGACATCATAGTCCTCCCTTCCCAAAGATTGTTTTTCCTAAAGTAATACCATGAGAACCAGACGCCCCATTGACTGAACCAGGCTGAAATTGAAAATGATACCAAGGTCCAAAACCACCTTGGGATATGTGAAGCATATTCCACTCAATGCATGATTCGACAAGATATTGACACAAGAAACCTCCTGAATACTTCCAATAAGTAGAGCAACTTGATACTGCAACAACTCGATCAACCCCTCAAAGTACTTCTCTACTAGGTATCTAATCTCATGAAAGAAAATACTGGCTCCTATCTCTGTGTCAGCTATTGGAATGACTAATACTGAGATCCCGGGGTCCCAAGCTAATCTCAGAAAGGACCCACCATGTTGACATTGCACCATTCTGTTCATAATCGTCTGATCATCATGCCCCTTATGTATCCTCCTCTCCTAGGACTCCAAGACAAAATACTTGTAAGGGATGGACTTGCTATCATGAATAGTAGTCTGCATAGGCCTCCTGGTGAAGTCACTACCTGCAAATACACTATCATACTTGATCTTGAATATCGGAGAAGGAAGTCTATCCTGATTATTGAAAATAAATTTGGGTTGCTTATGGCCTCTAAACATCTATCCACTGGATGGCTATGTCACTTGTGCTACCCCATGCTTTGAAGAGATTGTCGGGAAGTGTGTGAACTCTGCTAACTGGAAAAATGTTTCACACCCACTATCTTCCCTTTGTTCCCTCGGTACACCTGTGATGCAATCTATCCACATGCTCTCCCACTATCTACTCATAGTACTGATTTTCAAGATGCTAACACAAAAATCCCCTTGGCTACCTCTGATAAGCCATACAATTGTAAGTTGCACAAACTCAGTTAACTCCTCAGAATACCACTCTTCCATGCATCCAATCCTAAGCATCTCAAGAGTAAACTCTGGAAAGCAAAAAATAGCCATCTCATCTATATTGAATGTCAATTTGTCAAACTCTATAGTCCTAAGGTCCCAAGCTAACCTCCACAAGGAACCATCATGATGACCCCACACCCCTCTGGTCATAATTGTGTGATCACCATGCTCAAACTTCTCTCTCCTCTCCTAGGCCCCCAAGATGAAATTCCTGAAAGGATTGAACTCACTATCCTGGATCATGTCTCGCCCAGGAATCTTAGTGAAGTCATAGTCTACCAACCTGCGCATAGACTCAATATTGGGTATCACGAGGTAAAATTTACCTCATCCTATAGGAAAAATATCAACAAATCACCTCACAATATCCTCACAAAGACCTGGCCCAATCACTGACATGACCTTGTCAATCATCCTCATCATCTGAAGCAATCTATCACTCTGATGAATGTCAGGATCCCACCACCAAATTGGAAGTCCACCACTCCTAATGCCTGTTACAATGTCTGTGAACCACTCCAAGATAGTTTATATCTCCTCCTGTGCACTCTTCGCACTGATCATATGGTCCAAATGAAAGACCATTGTCATGGCCATAATGCCACCTATCTCATCCAACTGACTCAGGTGAACCTCCCATGTTCTGTTGTATATAATGAGGGAATCAAATAATTGTTAGAAAAACAAGATCACGGAGTAATAAAAAAAATGAGGAAATAAAACACAAAAGATACACAATACAATAGAGACACATATATTACATGATTCACCTAGTGTGGGCTACATCCACCAGAGAAATTTCCAAGTCCTTCCTTTATTATTATCCAGCAAATGAAGAGATACAACCTACAACACACCCATTGTAACTTCCTCTTCTTTCTCTCACAGTTTCCTCTCTCAGAATACAATATTTGAAATGATACACAACCACAATACAATTCCCTTATAAAAGAGGGTTTCATTCTAGGGAAAAAAACCCTAACATAACTTCTATCATCAGATCTGTGACCTTATAATGAACGGTCTAGATTTACTATGAAATTACAATATTCATTTACAAAAAAAAAATTCCTTCGGGAGCCCGCTTGCCCCCGGACCCCTAACCAAGGGGATGAGCCCCCCGGACCCCGCAGGGGGGTAAATACCCCCTTGCAACCTCCCCGCATGGAGGGGTGTATAGTCTTCATGGGGTATAAACACAGTTGAAAACAAAGACCTATGAAACAGGAAGATAATCAGGCTCCACAACCAACAATCTCCCACTTAGAGACTGATCATAACAACTCCACTGTTGTTGTACCTGCTGGAGTATAATCCACCTTGGATCTAGAAAATTTCTCATCTTCACCTTCATGCTTGAAGACCAACTGAACTGAGAAGGAACTTATTTTCTCCTTGGTTACTCCCTTTGTTAACATGTTTGCAGGATTCTGGCTAGTGTGTATCTTTTCTAACTTCAAATTTCCATCTTCCAAGACGTATCGTATGATATGGTACCTGAGTTGTATATGCTTAGTCTTCGAATGGAAGGTTGAGTTCTTTCAAAGATGAATGACACTCTCACTGTCATAGTAGAACCTGCTATTCTCTTGATTCTTTTCCAATTCCTCTATAAACCTCTGTAACCAAATCATCTCTTTACTATCCTCTGTAGTAGCAACATACTCTACCTTTGTTGTTGAAAGAGGTAAGACATGTTCCAGATCTAAGGAAAAATCTAATTTCAACAGGGCAGTTGGAAAGTGCAGGTTGTATATCCATATTTACAGATAAGGTGTGGAAGGTCACCAAAGGATCATTGGTGATAGAAAAAGGAGAGAAGGTAAGTACATTGAATTTGTGTACTGGTAATATTGAATCTTCTATCTCTTTAGCTTCTATAGGAGTGGATATAGCACTATGGCATCATAGGCTTGGACACATGAGTGAGAAGGGGATTTAGATACTTCACAAAATAAATTTGTTGCCAGATCTTAAACAAATTGATTTGGATTTCTGTGAGCATTGTGTTTATGGAAAACATAAGAGAGTCATATTTCTCAGAGTCAGAAAAGAAAAGAAGAGTGAAAGTTTAGATCTTGTGCATACAGATGTATGGAGACTAGCTTAGGTATCATATCTCAGTAGCTCTCATTATTATGTTACTTTTATTGATGATGCAACTAGAAAAACTTGGGTTTGTTGCATTCGACAAAAATATGATTTTTTTGATACTTTTAAGAAATGAAAAGCTTTGGTTGAGAATGAGATGGGAAAAAGGTTGAAGTGTCTTAGATCAGACAATGGAGGTGAATATTACAGAAATGAGTTTTATGGTTACTATTCATACCATGGGATTCATAGAGAGAATACAGTTCCATGAACACCACAAGAAAATGGTGTGTCAGAAAGGATGAACAAGACAATCATGGAGCATGCAAGGAGTATGAGATTGCATGTTGGTTTTCTCTTACAGTTTTGGGAAGATTTTGTAAATACTGTTGTTTATTTAATAAATAGAGGACCTTCAAGCTCTTTGGATGGTATAATTCCATAGGAGGCATGGACAGGTTAAAAGGTAAACTATTATTTTTTGAATACTTTCAGTTGTGAAGCATTTGTCCATGTTGATAAAGAAAATAAACCAAAGCTTGAGGAAAAATCCAAGAAGTGTACCTTTATTGGATACAATTTTAATGATTTTGGTTATCGCTTATGGGATTATGAAAATCACAAAATCATTAGAAGTAGAGATGTCATATTCAATGAGAAGGTCATGTACAAAGATCAGTTGCAGGGAAAGAAACAGGCAAAAGAAAAACCGGACTACACAATGCTTGATGAGATCACTGAAAAAGAAATTCCAAAGGTATCAGAAAATCAAAATGTACATCAACAGGAGTTTGAGGTACCTGTCGCTCTTGTTGTTGTACATTTTGATTTTCTGGTACCTTTGGAATTTATTTTTCAGTGATCTCATCAAGCACTATGTATTCTGGTTTTTCTTTTTCAAGTTTCTTTCCCTACAATTGATCTTTGTACATAACCTTCTCATTGAATACGACATTTCTACTCCTAATGATTTTGTGATTTTCATAATCCCATAAGTGATAACCAAAATCATTAACACCATATCCAAAAAAGGTAAACTATTCTTTTTTGAAGACTTTCGGTTGTAAAGCATTTGTCCATATTGATAAAGAAAATAGAACAAAGCTTGAGGCAAAATTCAAGTGATAGCTAAATGATTGTAGTGTTGAGATAACTTGGATGTTGTAGACATCAAGAAGATAGTCTATGTTATAAGTTGTACTTATTATTTAATTTATCATTCAAAATATTGTTATGATCTGTGGTAAGTGTGGTTTTGACAAGACACATAGCTTGCCCAGAGTGGTTGTTTGATGATGTGACTCTAAGAACAATAGTTGCATAGTATGGCTTTATGTGGGGTCTTGACCCTAGTTCTATGATGAGGGGTGTAGGTATTTACCACCGTTTATCCTCTACAACCTAGAGTCATGGGAGCGTTGTGTGAAGTCACGCTCCCCTAGACATGTGATGACCATTGTTAGTTGCATACTGGGGAAGTTTGGCCGATATGTATGACACTTCCACTTACGGGTTCTATATCGAGTTAGGTCAATACACTTAACGCCCCAGCTTAGTCCAATAGAGGAAAGTATATGATGGTAGATAAAAGTAGGTTAGGAAGGAATGATGATTCGATGTTAATTGATATTCTTGCTTGGGAATTAGATATACCACTATTGTTTCTCATTTGGTTCCAAAACACTCATTTTTATTCTCTTTTTATATTTTAAGTGTAATGATCAATTATGGATGAATTAATGTAGTTGTTAGTTATTGTTATTGGATGATGCACATGTTGTCCTGGATGAATTATGACCTGTGGAACTACGCCCTCTAGAATGACGCCCTCTGGAACTACACCTCTGGAACTATGACCTCTGGAACTATGACCTGTGAAATTGTGACCGGTGGAATTCTGACCTGTAGAACTATTCCCTTTGGAACTACACCCTATGGAACTATACCCTCTGGAACTACACCTCTAGAACTATGACCTTTGGGACTATGCCCTCTGGAACTAAGCCCTTTGGAACTATGACCTCTGGAACTACGCCCTCTAGAACTATGCCTCTGGAACTATGAACTATAGAACTATGACCTATGGAACTAAGCCCTTTGGAGCTATGACCTCTTGAACTATGCCCTCAAGAACTACGCCCTTTGGATATATGACCTGTGGAACTACACCTTATGGAACTATGACCTCTGGAACTACACCCTCTGAAACTACGCCCTCTAGAGCTATGACCTGTGGAACTACGCTCTCTGGAACTATGCCCTCTATAACTACGCCCTTTGTAACTATGACATGTGGAACTACGCCCTCTGGAACTACGCCTCTGGAACTATGACCTCTGGAACAATGCCCTCTGGAACTACACCCTTTGGAACTATGACCTCTGGAACTACACCCTCTAGAACTACACCTCTGGAATTACGCTCTTAGGAGCTATGGTCTCTGGAACTACACCCTCTGGAACTACGCCCTTTGGAACTATGACCTATGGAACTACGCCCCCTGGAACTATGACCTTTAGAACTACGCCCTCTGGAACTACGTCCTTTGGAACTATGCCCTCTGGAACTATGCCCTCTTGAACTACGCCTATGGAACTATGACCTCTAGAAATACGCCCTTTGGAACTATGACCTCTAGAACTATGCCCTTTGGAACTACGCCTCTGGAACTATGCTCTTCAGAACTATGACCTCTAGAACTACGCCCTCTAGATCTATGACCTGTGGAACTATTCCCTCTAGAACTAGGCCCTCTAGAACTATGACCAGTGGAATCTCTATATATGGAAGAGATATTCCATATGCGCATTTTGTCTTCCGTAAATGCACATATACGGAAGCCAAAATGCATATATGCGAAAGCTCTCTTCCATATATGCACATTTTGGCTTCCGTATATGCGCATTTACGGAAGGAAAAAATGCACATATACGGAAGCCAAAATGCGCATATACGGAAGATAGCTTCCGTATATGTGCATTTTGGCTTCTGTATATGCACATTTACGGAAGTCAAATGTGCATATACGAAAGCTCTATATACAGAAAAGATCTTCTGTATATGCGCATTATGGCTTCCATAAATGCGCATATACGGAAGACAAAATGCGCATATACGGAAGAGAGCTTTCGTATATGCACATTTACGGAAGGAAACAATGTGCATATACGGAAGCCAAAATGCGCATTTACATAAGCTATCTTCTGTATATGCGCATTCTATCTTCCGTATATGCGCATTTTGGCTTTCGTAAATGCACATATACGGAAGCTCTATATATGGAAGAGAGATTTCGTATATGCACATTTTGGCTTACGTAAATGTGCATATACAGAAGCTCTCTTTCGTAAATGTGCATATACGGAAGCTCTCTTCCGTATATGCACATTTTCCTTCTGTATATTCGCATTTTGGCTTTCGTAAATGCGCATTTACGGAAGCCAAAATGCGCATATACAGAAGAGAGATTTACAGAAGCCAAAATGTGCATATACGGAAGCTCTCTTCCATATATGCACATTTTGGCTTCCGTAAATACGTGTTTTGGCTTCCGTATATGTGCATTTTTTCCTTCCGTAAATGCGCATATACGAAATCTCTCTTCCATATATGCGCATTTTGTCTTCCGTATATGCGCATTTAGGGAATCCATAATGTGCATATACAGAAGATCTCTTCCATATATAGAGCTTCTGTATATGCGCATTTTGGCTTCCGTAAATGTGCATATAGAGAAGCCAAAATGCACATATACATAATCTCTCTTCTGTATATTCGCATTTTTGCTTCCATATATGCGCATTTTTTCCTTCCGTAAATGCGCATATACAGAAGTCAAAATGCACATATATGGAAGAGAGATTTCATATATGCACATTTTGGCTTCTGTATATGCACATTTACAAAATCCAAAATACGCATATACGGAAGCTATCTGCCGTATATGTGCATTCTATCTTTCGTATATGGGCATTTTGGCTTTCGTAAATGTGCATATACGGAAGCTCTATATACAGAAGAGAGCTTCTGTATATGCACATTTTGGCTTCCGTAAATGCACATATATGGAAGGAAAAATGTACATATACGGAAAAGAGCTTCCATAAATGCGCATTTTTGTTTTTCGTAAATGTGTGTTTTTTTCCTTCCGTAAATGCGCATATACTGAAGCTCTCTTCTGTATATGCACATTTTTTCTTCCATATATGCGCATTTTGGCTTCTGTAAATGCGCATTTTATCTTCCGTATATGCGCATTTTTTCCCTTCGTATATGTACATTTTTCCTTTTGTATATGCGCAAGAGAAGACAATGCATTTTAAGCCCCATTGTAACTAAACAAAGGGTCAAGTGTGAAGGCCTAAGTTTCAATGGAAGAGGGAAAAATATCATGACCATGAAGACCACTTTGTGAAGGTGAAAGACATGACAAGTTGGCCTAATCATGCGAATATAGAGAAACAGTACGTGAAGGTGGAAACCCACTACCTTCTCAGCCTTCTTGTGGCGGATTGCAAAAGAATAGTGATGAATAAAGTTCAAATACTCAGCCTGCTTTAACACTTAGAGGAAGTGACAATCCAATTGTCCAGAGCAAGAAGGAGAAGAAGACTAAGAGGTCTACATCAAACAAGACATCCCTTTTTTGTTATAGAGCTTCTGTACATGCACATTTTGGCTTCCGTAAATGTGCATATACAAAAGACAAAATGCGCATATACGGAAGAGAGATTTCATATATGCGCATTTTGGCTTCCGTATATGTGCATTTACGAAAGACAAAATGCACATGTACAGAAGCTCTATATATGGAAGAGAGCTTTTGTATATGCGCATTTACAGAAGCCATAATGCGCATATACGGAAGCTCTCTTCCATATATAGAGCTTCTGTATATGCGCATTTTGGCTTTCGTAAATGCACGTATACGGAAGCCAAAATAAGCATATACGAAATATCTCTTCCGTATATGCGCATTTTGGCTTCCGTAATGTCTACGCCCTCTAGAACTATGACCTCTGGAACTATGACCTATGGAACTATAACCTCTGGAACGTCTACGCCCTCTAGAAATATGACCTTTGGAACTATGACCTATGGAACTATGACCTGTGGAATTGTGACCTATGGAACTATGACCTATGGAACTACTGTTGTAGGAAAATCTCCTTGCAAACAGGTAGATTGCCTCAAAGAGCTAGACCCTAAACTCTAAGACGGAAAGTGCTTAACGTGGACACTGACTTCCTTTCAAATCCATACAAACTAATTCATGAGAAGGAAGGAGAATAGAATTACCTCTTTATCGACATTTGTCCCTGCACGCTCTGAGTTGAGCTCCAATCTCTCGCTCCTCGATGAGTCCTGTAGACAAAAAAAGTACGACCGCTTCCTACTCTATTGATATTAGCTTGAAAACAGATCTATCTATCAATGATAAGTTCATGTAAGATCAGACACAAACTAGAAAGAAACAGGCCAAGCATGTCATATTAATGAGAATAACGACAACAGTACTTACAATCGTAGATGCGAATGCGACAGCTTCGTCAAGTCCCCTTTGTCTAACCTTTGCTCGAAAGATCCACAACCTGGATGATAGCATCTTCACTGATCACTCTCCTTTGACTGGATGTGTGTTTCCTATGAGATCATAGGTTTCATGCTAGCAATTCTTCCCCCCTTTTTCACCATCATAGAGCTTGCTTATATAGGTTAAGAAAGGCTTAACCTCTTGAGTCATCTTTAGAACAAGTTGAGGAACTTTCTCCTTGGATCAGGGATCTCCTGATGGAACCAAGAATTTGAGTGTAACTTCCTTCTAAACTCAAAAGATCCTCCCCTTCTTCTCCTCAATGGGCCAACCACTGCCTCAAATTAGATAACGCTCCCTCAAAAGCGGCATCAGGGCGCTATAATGCTCCCTAGGAGGCTCAAGGGGAGCGCTAGCGCTCTAAGGATGGGTAGCGCTCCCTCAAAGAAGTGGATTGTTGTTATAATGCTCCCCAGTAGTTGGTGGGGGAGCGCCACTGCTCCTAAGGATGCCATAGGGGAGTGCTCTCCTTCAAAACCCTATTTTAAGGGCTCCTTTCAGGTGATAAGAGTTCCTTGACTTCAGTTAACCATTTCCCCTCCTCCAAATCAAGTGTATGAGATGTTTTAAGTGCCTCCTTAGTGTCGTTATTATTGCAGTATGCTTGAACAACATTTGCGACACTTGTGAACAACTTGCGACAGTTGAGAGGAACATGC
>JASDQU010371919.1:59589-81328 GCA_032191745.1 Picea mariana | reverse complement strand
AGAAGAGAGATTTACAGAAGCCAAAATGTGCATATACGGAAGCTCTCTTCCATATATGCACATTTTGGCTTCCGTAAATACGTGTTTTGGCTTCCGTATATGTGCATTTTTTCCTTCCGTAAATGCGCATATACGAAATCTCTCTTCCATATATGCGCATTTTGTCTTCCGTATATGCGCATTTAGGGAATCCATAATGTGCATATACAGAAGATCTCTTCCATATATAGAGCTTCTGTATATGCGCAT
This sequence comes from Picea mariana, assembly GCA_032191745.1. Lineage (NCBI taxonomy): Eukaryota > Viridiplantae > Streptophyta > Pinopsida > Pinales > Pinaceae > Picea > Picea mariana. Next base: position 81,079 of record JASDQU010371919.1, on the reverse strand, counting down.
TTTGGCTTCCGTAAATGTGCATATAGAGAAGCCAAAATGCACATATACATAATCTCTCTTCTGTATATTCGCATTTTTGCTTCCATATATGCGCATTTTTTCCTTCCGTAAATGCGCATATACAGAAGTCAAAATGCACATATATGGAAGAGAGATTTCATATATGCACATTTTGGCTTCTGTATATGCACATTTACAAAATCCAAAATACGCATATACGGAAGCTATCTGCCGTATATGTGCATTCTATCTTTCGTATATGGGCATTTTGGCTTTCGTAAATGTGCATATACGGAAGCTCTATATACAGAAGAGAGCTTCTGTATATGCACATTTTGGCTTCCGTAAATGCACATATATGGAAGGAAAAATGTACATATACGGAAAAGAGCTTCCATAAATGCGCATTTTTGTTTTTCGTAAATGTGTGTTTTTTTCCTTCCGTAAATGCGCATATACTGAAGCTCTCTTCTGTATATGCACATTTTTTCTTCCATATATGCGCATTTTGGCTTCTGTAAATGCGCATTTTATCTTCCGTATATGCGCATTTTTTCCCTTCGTATATGTACATTTTTCCTTTTGTATATGCGCAAGAGAAGACAATGCATTTTAAGCCCCATTGTAACTAAACAAAGGGTCAAGTGTGAAGGCCTAAGTTTCAATGGAAGAGGGAAAAATATCATGACCATGAAGACCACTTTGTGAAGGTGAAAGACATGACAAGTTGGCCTAATCATGCGAATATAGAGAAACAGTACGTGAAGGTGGAAACCCACTACCTTCTCAGCCTTCTTGTGGCGGATTGCAAAAGAATAGTGATGAATAAAGTTCAAATACTCAGCCTGCTTTAACACTTAGAGGAAGTGACAATCCAATTGTCCAGAGCAAGAAGGAGAAGAAGACTAAGAGGTCTACATCAAACAAGACATCCCTTTTTTGTTATAGAGCTTCTGTACATGCACATTTTGGCTTCCGTAAATGTGCATATACAAAAGACAAAATGCGCATATACGGAAGAGAGATTTCATATATGCGCATTTTGGCTTCCGTATATGTGCATTTACGAAAGACAAAATGCACATGTACAGAAGCTCTATATATGGAAGAGAGCTTTTGTATATGCGCATTTACAGAAGCCATAATGCGCATATACGGAAGCTCTCTTCCATATATAGAGCTTCTGTATATGCGCATTTTGGCTTTCGTAAATGCACGTATACGGAAGCCAAAATAAGCATATACGAAATATCTCTTCCGTATATGCGCATTTTGGCTTCCGTAATGTCTACGCCCTCTAGAACTATGACCTCTGGAACTATGACCTATGGAACTATAACCTCTGGAACGTCTACGCCCTCTAGAAATATGACCTTTGGAACTATGACCTATGGAACTATGACCTGTGGAATTGTGACCTATGGAACTATGACCTATGGAACTACTGTTGTAGGAAAATCTCCTTGCAAACAGGTAGATTGCCTCAAAGAGCTAGACCCTAAACTCTAAGACGGAAAGTGCTTAACGTGGACACTGACTTCCTTTCAAATCCATACAAACTAATTCATGAGAAGGAAGGAGAATAGAATTACCTCTTTATCGACATTTGTCCCTGCACGCTCTGAGTTGAGCTCCAATCTCTCGCTCCTCGATGAGTCCTGTAGACAAAAAAAGTACGACCGCTTCCTACTCTATTGATATTAGCTTGAAAACAGATCTATCTATCAATGATAAGTTCATGTAAGATCAGACACAAACTAGAAAGAAACAGGCCAAGCATGTCATATTAATGAGAATAACGACAACAGTACTTACAATCGTAGATGCGAATGCGACAGCTTCGTCAAGTCCCCTTTGTCTAACCTTTGCTCGAAAGATCCACAACCTGGATGATAGCATCTTCACTGATCACTCTCCTTTGACTGGATGTGTGTTTCCTATGAGATCATAGGTTTCATGCTAGCAATTCTTCCCCCCTTTTTCACCATCATAGAGCTTGCTTATATAGGTTAAGAAAGGCTTAACCTCTTGAGTCATCTTTAGAACAAGTTGAGGAACTTTCTCCTTGGATCAGGGATCTCCTGATGGAACCAAGAATTTGAGTGTAACTTCCTTCTAAACTCAAAAGATCCTCCCCTTCTTCTCCTCAATGGGCCAACCACTGCCTCAAATTAGATAACGCTCCCTCAAAAGCGGCATCAGGGCGCTATAATGCTCCCTAGGAGGCTCAAGGGGAGCGCTAGCGCTCTAAGGATGGGTAGCGCTCCCTCAAAGAAGTGGATTGTTGTTATAATGCTCCCCAGTAGTTGGTGGGGGAGCGCCACTGCTCCTAAGGATGCCATAGGGGAGTGCTCTCCTTCAAAACCCTATTTTAAGGGCTCCTTTCAGGTGATAAGAGTTCCTTGACTTCAGTTAACCATTTCCCCTCCTCCAAATCAAGTGTATGAGATGTTTTAAGTGCCTCCTTAGTGTCGTTATTATTGCAGTATGCTTGAACAACATTTGCGACACTTGTGAACAACTTGCGACAGTTGAGAGGAACATGCGACACTTACGACAGTTGAGAGGAACATGCGACACTTATCCAGTTGAGTAATATTGACATGTAACAGAATGCCCCCCAAAGCATGAAGTTAGAAAATGAGAACTGATAACTGAAATGCTTTGTAGACTTTCAAGCAAGGGTATAGACTCGAAGAACCTGAAGAAGCATAGTACTTTCTAAGGTAGAGCCCGTTTCGGGGCTCTCCTAGGGAAATTCCATCATGGTCTACTAATTCGTAGGTGCCTCTGTGTAGGACACGCTTCACGATGTAAGGATCGTGCCATAGAGGTTCTAATTTACCTGTTCCCAATTTATCATGAGCTTGGTTGTAAATGAGGACTAAGTCTCCTTCTGCAAAAGTTTGAGGGTGGACGGATTTGTCGTATTGACTCTTAATTCGTTTCTGATGTGCCTCATTAACGAGAGCAGCATCACGACGTGTTTCTTCCAGTTTGGATAGATACAAGAATCGTTCTTCTTTAGCAGAAGTATGGGGCAGGAGTTCTACTTTCAGTTTGAGTGATGGAATCTCACACTTGATTGGTAGAACGACTTCAATGTCGTACACCAACTGGAAAGGTGTGAATCCAATTGAGGTTTTCACAGAGGTGAGATAAGCCTAGAGAGCGGAGAAAAGTTGTAGATTCCACGATGTCTTATTTTCCCCTACCATGTGTTGGATCATAGTTTTTAGGACTTTTTTGATGGCTTCAACTTTTCCATTGGCCTGAGGATAGTAAGGGGATGAGTTTTCATGGTGAAAACCCAATTTGACATGTAACTCGCTCATCATCTGGTTCTTGAAATGTGCACCATGATCGGTGACAATGGCACGTGGTACACCAAAATGAGTTATGATGTGGTTGAAAAGGAATAGAGCTGTAGTACGACCATCGTTCAGGAAGGTAGGCATAGCCTCAGCCCATTTGGTGAAGTAGTCGACGACGACGATTATATAACCGTGCCCTCCAGCTGAGGTAGGCTTACACTGCATGAAATCGATACCCCACTTGGCAAAGGGGACGATGGCGATAATGGGGTGCAACGCAATAGGGTGGGTGCGTGCCTTCTTGTTAAAGATTTGGCAGGGTGGGCATTTTTTAACGACCTCGATACAATCTTTGAAAATCGAGGGCCAAAAGTAGCCAACACGTAGGATTTTTTGGGTTGTGGCTAGTCCAGAAAGGTGACCGCCACAGGCGCCAAGGTGAAAATCGTTCAAAATGCATTCAGCCTCCTCATGAACCAGACATCGTCGAAGGATGGTGTCAATCCCACAACGATACAAGGTGTCGCCGATGATGAGATAACGACGAGAGTGGTGACGAATGCGTCAACGCTCTTCGCGAGAAATATTGGGCTGAAAATGTTGGGTTTGAAGGTAGAGGAGAATGTGTTCATACCAAGGATCGGAGGTGCTGATGAGGAAGAGAGATTTATTGGGGAGAGAATCTCTAGGTTCAATGTCTTCATCGGCACGAGGGAGAGCACAGATAAGCTCTGCAAACACCAGGGATTTTATGGCTTTGGCCTTCGTAAACTCGAGATCGAATTCCTGAAGAATAACGATCCATTTTGAATATTTTCCCCCAAGTACTTGACATGTTAAGACGTGGTACATGGGGTTGGAGTTCACGATCACCGTGGTGGTGCATAATAATATGTAATGGTGGAATCTCTAGACAGTGATGACGGCTTCCAGAGCCAGTTTCTCGACATGTAAATATCGGAGTTCGGGTCCAGATAGACTCTTGCTCAGGTAATAAATCACATGTTTTTCACTGTTGGGATCCTCCTGAACTAACACCATTGCAATAGTGGAAGTGGAGGCGGCCAAGTAAAGGATGTAATCCTTTGTATATTCTGGGGGATGTAACAAAGGTGCGGGGGTCAAAGCGTGCTTGAGAGCATCGAACGACCATTCGGTGGTGTCATCCCAAATGAAAGGGGTGTTCTTTTGTAGTAATCGCATAAATCCTTTAGTGATCTTAGCATATTTGCAGATGAAACGGCGAAGGAAGTTTGCTTTGCCTTGCAAACTTTGGAGTTGGGTTAAATTGGTAGGTGAGAGTAAGGCTAGAATGGCCTTAATCTTTAAGGGATCCACCTTGATCCCATCTTTGGAGACAATGAAACCGAGGAGTCGACCAGATTCGACAGCAAAAATGCACTTATGTGGGTTCAGACGAATATGGTAGAACCGACATCGAAGAAAAATTGCCCATAACTGATCAATGTGATTGGATCGATTTGATGAGTGGGCAGGTAAATCATCGAGGTAAGGCTCTGCGATATGCTTGATGTTGTGGAAAGCATATGACATGGCCTGTTGGAAAGTAGCACTAGCATTTTTAAGGCCAAAAGGTAGCTTTTGGTAGGCGAAAGTACCCCAGGGGCAGATAAAGGTTGTCTTATGTTGATCAACAGGTAAGATTTCAATCTGGTTATACCCAGAAAATCCATCCATGAAAGAGAAGATTACGCTCCCTGCACAATGATCGATGATTTGGTCGATGAAGGGCATAGGGTAGTTGTCCTTGGGACAAGCTTTGTTGAGATCGCGATAGTCAACACAAACATGGATGGTCCCTTGTTTTTTGGCAACCATAACAAGGTTGGAGACCCATTCTGTCAAAGGGACAGGGTAGATAAAGCCAGATTTTAGAAGTTTTTCAACTTTTGCCTTTATAGCTACGATTTTCTTGGGGTGAACCGGGCGGAGTTTTTGTCGAACATGTTTTACGCCGATCGAAGGGTTGATACCTGGCATTTCCTCGTAGCTCCAAGCGAAGACATTGTGGAATTCTTTGAACAAAGCGGTGTAAGAGACCACTTCTTCAGGTGTGCAATTAGCACCAAGATTAATGTTTTCCACGACACCTTCTTTGATCGAAATATCAATAACGACCGTGGTAGAGATGTTACCCATATTCCCCTCAGAGAGAGTATCTTGTGTGAGGATAGGAGATTCCAGAGCATCGGTAACATCGAGGGGGAAGACAGAGTGTATGTCTTGATGGATTTCCTCCAAAGGTAGAAGAAAAGAGGATCAATGATGGTTATCATCCCAAGGCAGATCGTTAATGCTAAGCATTTCCATAATAGATTCGTCCGAAGGAAAAATTTGGGAAATGTAATCGACGGTGGATGATAGGGAATCCAACCATGAGGGCATCGAGTAGGCATTAGGTGCCAGCAAATGTGGGTTGTCCGGAGAGGGAGAGGCAGATTGAATAGCTACGTATGCGGCCTCGACTGGGCTAAGTGGCATGGTGTCACTGAGCACATCGAATTCCAGAGGACTAGGCATAATCTAGGGACCAGATCATTCCAAGGATTGATAAGGCATAGTCGAGATCATGTTAACGGTGGCAATATGACGTGCGGTAGGTGGAAGTGGTGTAGGGAAAGTACCCATAAGGCTAGAATCTTTCAATAAGACAACACCAACGCTTTCATACGTAACTGGGTGGTCTCCCAAAAAAGGATTGGTGTTGGTGACAGGGACGCGAGCGTCGGGTGTACAGAAATCAAGTTGATCGATAGTGACAATTTTTCCTTGATGAGGAAATTGTACACATCGAAACACCGACGAGGCGATGGAAGTCATAACATAGAGCCAACTTCTTTCGAGTAGTAGGTTGTAATCGAGGGGGGCATCGACCACCTCGACATCAACGGTAATAGTTTTACCGCCCAACTGAACTGCTAGGGATTGTAACAGTCCGTGTGGATGAAAACCTCGCCCGTCGAAAGCGCATAACATCATGGGGGATTTGTTAAGGGAAGGTGATTTTAAGCCTTTCCAACAGGCTAGAGACATGACACAAGTAGAGGCTCCCTCATCCAAGATAGTTTGGTGGATTTGTTGATTGTGAATAACAACATCAATTTGGAAAGCTAACTGGTGGGAGAGTCACGGTTGATGATCATCCAGATTAAACATGAGGTTATTTGATGACTCAGGATCAAAAGTGCCAATGGCAGCTAAGAGTGTTCTACGTTGGCTGGGACAGTGTTGTAGAACTTCTAAAGCGGACATAGCACACAGAGCTTGAGCCAAATCTTCAACGATGTTGTAGTTTTGGGCAACCCACGAACTAGGATTAAAGGTAGACTTCCGAATAGTGCTCTTAGGAGGGCGTAAAATGGATTCAAACGGAGGTTTCTCAATTTGAAGTGGCCCAGATGGAGGACTAACAGACGGAGGGTTAATAGAGGATGGTAACGGGTCTGGTGAAGAACCGTTAGCAGTCTTTGGCTTATCAGGTTTAACTGGCGTGTCATATGTCGCAGTGCGAGTGGTCAGATTAACCCCGTTAAACATGTAAATGTGGGCACTTGTTGAGGATTCATCATGGGGTTGGTTGGAACTGCCCCCTGGAGTGGGGGTTTGAGCAACCAAAGATTGTTGCTGTGGGAAAGGCTGAGTAAGCACAACGGGTTGTGAATTTCCCTTGAACGGTTTGGCTACTTCATCACAATGTGAACAGTCTCGAGTGTAGTGATTTTCACCACAAATGAGACATGGGATTTTCAGTTTCCATTGTGGTTGTTTCCCGACAGGAGGTGTTTGCGGTTGATTTTTTGGTTGTTCGTTGTTATTGTTTTTCTTTGGTTTATTTCTCACTTTCTTCTTGCCCCTAGGTTGTTGTGAAGGGGTTGATTGGACCGCATTCACCTCAGAGACCTGAGTTTGAGGGGGGGTAGAAGAGGGTGTCGTCGAACTAGGAGCGGCCCGCTGGATTGTTCCAGTCGACTGAGAAGTAGATTGGGTTTTGACGGAGCCAATAACTCCATCCGCGTGCGAGGCAGATGATGGTTTGGATGGATCATTAGTGGCACGAGTAGCATTTGGTATCAACTCGTACAGAGTACCGGACTGTGAATAGACCAAGTCTAAGTACTGAGCTCGGGCAATAGCTTCTTCCTCGGTGACTACACCACCCATTGCAACATCACGAACGATCTGGGGTAACAATGATTTAGTGAACCATTCTGCTAACAATTGGTCAGGAATGACCGCTTTGATTATCCTTCGTTGTCGTCTCCACTCATGAATATGGTCAGAGATATGTACGGAATTTGTCTGACGAAGGGAGGTTAATAGTTCAGTACCCATCTCGCATCGAATGGGTAGTTGGAAGTGTGTGAGGAAGGACATAGCGAGGGAGTTGAAGTCGTGAAAAGATGCGCGTGGTAGTTCAATATACCATTTCGCCGCGGAACCCATAAGTGTTCGTTGGAAAAGACGCAAGCATATAGAGTCGTCCATGAGGGAGTTGGATGAACACCACAAATGGAAAGTCATCACGTGGTTGTTTGGGTCTTCTCCAGCCTTTTCGTCAAATTTTGGGATATCAGAAGGAAGTTTAGATGGAATAGCTAGCCAAACCGGAGAATGATAAATAGGATCATTCGTTAACCAGGACAAGTCTGGAAGGTCCAGAGTCGCTAGAAAAGGTAGTTGTCGGTTAACCTGTGGGTAATGCTGGTGTGGCATAGGGACACTAGTAGGGCCATACACTGGGTTAGGTGGATAATTATAACTGGTAGGCCCTCTTGTATGAGGTTGGTGTTGACCAGGGTACACAAGATTTGAGGTGTTTTGAGAAGTATGTGTGAGCGGAGGATAACCGGATGGGTTTTGAGGGTTATAGGCTAGATTCGATATTTTTCCATAAGGGGGTTGTTGTGGATCTTGAGGATTGTGTCCTGTCGAGAACTATGGATTTCCCGAAAAAGGGACATTCCACGGATTGGGTGTGGTGGACACATTTTGTCCGTATGATGGATGGTGGGCTCCGGATTCAGGTTTCCCCCTAGCATGAGGGTGTCCTCCAAATTGAAATTGTCCTCCGGTGGGATGATGCCCCCCAACCTGAGGTAGAGTTCCCAGAATTTGAGAACCAAACATAAATGACTGACCGGTGCCGCTGAGCAGATTAGGACCACCAAGACCAGTCCCTTTGGGTTGTTGGATAGGTATGGAACTTCCTGGTACAACTTGGGTAGTAGTGGCAGTGGGATTATTTAGTGCTCTGTACCCAAAAGGGAGCGAAGATGTAGGTCTTGGTGTTACGGGTGTGCCAATCGTAGCTTGGTTGACCACCGCATTACTGGTGGGAATAGTCAGAATGTGAGGGACTATTGTAGAATGGGTCATCTAGAGAGGAAAAGTAGACCTTGGGCCAATGGACGGTGTGCTCGGACCAACGGGCAGTGTGGCCGTAAAAACGATGGTACTGATAAAATGGTTTAGGGGTACGGTGTAGGAAATAGGTGCGTCAACACCCATCCCTGTTCCATAAAGATCCTGCACCATGCGCGGTGGACTTCGAACAATGTCTGCGGTCCAAAAAGGGTCATCGACTAAAGGGTTTTGATGAGACCCCGTCGGAATGTCAGAAGGATTGACGACAACAAATTCACCAGCGGAATTCAGTTGGAGGACACGTCGTTCATATCCCTCTGGAATGCGGAAAGCTTCAGGAGACTCTGAAACAATTCGAAAATTATCTAAAGGAGTGGGAACTTCTTCTTGGGAAGTGGTAGTGTCTTGAACCTCGCTCTGTTGAGGAGATTCCTCCATAGAATGAGGGGGTAAAGGGGTATTTCCTTCCATATTTTCTGGAGGAAGTCCCTGTAGCCTCCGTGAATGGCGTGGAGGGTCGATGTTGGCAAAAAAGAGTCGACGAAAAAGATCTATGGCCAACTATGGAAAATAAAATAACATACGCTAATAGAATCTAAGAATCACAACCAAGAAAATAGGACCTTCGTGCGATGACCGTACTAGTTGGTGATGATATCCAACGTCACATGATCAAGTCAAGAAGGGGTGGGGATAGGGTGGAACAGTTACAATGGCGACCTGCTTAATGGACTTATGCCTTGGTGCAAGCTTCCACGCAGTAATTTTGGATTTACCCTCCAAGGATCCCGAGTGAGTTTGACCAATGTCGGCTCCAGGTACAGTGAGACTTCCCTTCACTGTCACCTTGTGTAAGACCCTAAAGATTATGGCCACTAAGGTTACCAATTTGCAGTCAGCCCCTGGGCGGGAACAGTCGACAGTCTGATCCGAACGTATGGGCAGGGTATCGAGCCCAAAATCAACTAAAAGGCTTCCACGAAGTAATTGTGGATTTACCTTTAAGTGATCCCCATAATACGATCTGACCACCACAATTAGTTAAACCACGGAGGGATAATCTTTGTAGCTCACCCGAATGCGACCTCGTGCGTAACCCCTGTGTAAGAGGGGGATCCCAGGCAGACTTATACGATAATTGGATTTGACTCTCCCTAACTCAGGATGCTAATGTTTGTTTTGGAAACTTTGGAGAGTTATGCTCACAGCCTAATCCAAAGTACTAAGCCTAGTCTACTATTGGTGGNTTTATAGTTGTTCTTTACTCAAAAGGGGTGCATGGAAGTGAAATGAATGGAATTATGACTCAGCCAAAAAATGCATCAAAGATGATAAGCATTCATTTCTTTTTGATGAACATCTATCTAAGGGAGAGAGAGAGTTCTTTTCACTAACAAGCACTAATAAGGAATGTCTTCAAACAAATTTTCCTCAATCAAATCCTGATGTGATGCTAAAACTTTTGAGATACCTTCTAACATGCACAATCAATCATGAAGATGCTTTTTTATTGTTTGCATATGAATAATGATTGATTCAAAACAATGCTCGTCTTGCTAATTATCTTCTTGGATGAATGAAAATCAGACCAACACAAGAAAGAATCATACAAACAATACACCCTCTTGTTGCGATCAAAACAAGAAGCGAAAGAAAATAAACAATCAAGGAAAAATCAAAAACTTCACTCCAAAATAAATGTCGAAGAACAATGTCCTTGACTAAAATCAAATGAAAAAGATCCGTAGGCCTTTGATGACCTTCACCAGCGTTTTTCGCTCAGTAAAAAAAGGAGAGAAAGACAATGCATGGGTTTCAAACTCCAAATGACAGAAAAACTCAACAACAATAGTGAAGAAGGCTACAAAATCCAAACAACAAGATGTTTGTTCTCAAAAAGACAGATGTCAAAGATGGAAAGGAAGAAGGATTGACTCACAATGTGACCCAGCAAGAGAAACACAGAGGTAAAACCTTGAAAAAACAATCCTGGAAGGTTTATTGGCCAAAGGAGGGCTGGCGCTCTGTTGTCAAGGACAAGGAGCGTTATAGCGCTCTGTGTAAGGCACTCAGGGAGCGTTGGCGCTCTGTTAACATAGGGATAGGGGCACCAGGTTCAGAAAGCTCCTAAAAGCATCAAAAAATCCAAAAATTGCAGTCCAGTCTCGACAATTAGGCTGAGTGTGATGGGGTAGGGAGTCAATCAGCTCATGAAATCAATCAAAAGAGGAGTGAACTAGGTCTGAACCATTCAAGGGGTAAGACAAGGTCAATGAGGAGAAATCAAAACAAGAATTTTCGATTTGAGGCCTCTCCCCAATGGAGTCGCCAGTTTCTGTTGTAGGAAAATCTCCCTTCGGACATGTAGATTGCCTCAAAGAGCTAGACCCTAAACTCTAAGACAAAAAGTGCTTAACGTGGACACTGACTTCCTTTCAAATCCATACAAACTAATTCATGAGAAGGAAGGAGAATAGAAGTACCTGTTTATCGACATTTGTCCCTGCACGCTCTGAGTTGAGCTCCAATCTCTCGCTCCTCGATGAGTCCTGTAGACAAACAAAGTACGATCACTTCATACTCTATTGATATTATCTTGAAAATAGATCTATCTATCAATGATAAGTTCATGTAAGATCAGACACAAACTAGAAAGAAACAGGCCAAGCATGTCATATTAATGAGAATAACGACAGTAGTACTTACAATTGTAGATGCGAATGAGACAACTTTGTCAAGTCCCCTTTGTCTAACCTTTGCTCGAAAGATCCACAACCTGGATGATAGCAGCTTCACTGATCACTCTCCTTTGACTGGCTGTGTGTTTCCTATGAGATCATAGGTTTCATGCTAGCAATTCTTCCCCCCTTTTTTCACCATCATAGAGCCTGCTTATATAGGTTAAGAAAGGCTTAACTTCTTGAGTTATCTTTAGAACAAGTTGAGGAACTTTCTCCTTGGATCGGGGATCTCCTGACGGAACCAAGAATTCGAGTGTAACTGCCTTCTAAACTCGAAATATCCTCCCCTTATTCTCCTCAACGGGCCAACCACTGCCTCAAATTAGATAGCTCTCCCTCAAAAGGGGCATCAGGGCGCTATAACGCTCCCTAGGAGGCTCAAGGGGAGCGCCAGTTCTCTAAGGATGGGTAGCGCTCCCTCAGAGTAGTGGATTGTTGTTATAACACTCCCCAGTAGTTGGTGGGGGAGTTCCAGTGCTCCTAAGGATGCCATAGGGGAGCGCTCTCCTTCAAAACCCTGTTTTAAGGGCTCCTTTCAGGTGATAAGAGTTCCTTGACTTTAGTTAACCATTTCCCCTCCTCAAAATCAAGTGTATGAGATGTTTTAAGTGCCTCCTTAGTGTCATTATTATTGCAGTATGCTTGAACAACATTTGCGACACTTGTGAACAACTTGCGACAGTTGAGAGGAACATGCGACACTTATGACAGTTGAGAGGAACATGCGACACTTATCCAGTTGAGTAATATTGACATGTAACAACTATGACCTATGGAACTATGACCTATGGAACTACGCCCTCTAGAACTATGACCTCTGGAACTATGACCTCTGGAACTACGCCCTCTGGAACTATGACCTCTGGAACTACGCCCTATAGAACTATGACCATTGGAACTATGACCTATGGAACTGTGACCTATGGAACAATGACCTTTGGAACTACGCCCTCTAGAACTATGACCTCTTGAACTACACCCTTTGGAACTATGACCTCTGGAACTTTGACCTATGGAACTACGCCCTCTAGAAGTATGACCTTTGGAACTATGATGTATGGAATTACGCCCTCTAGAACTATGACCTTTGGAACTATGACCTATGGACATATGACATGTGGAACTATGACCTGTGGAACTATGACCTATGGAACTATGCCCTATGGAACTATGACCTCTGGAACTATGACCTGTGGAACTACGCCCTCTGGAACTAGTTCTACATGTCATAGTTCCAGAGGTCATAGTTCTAGAGGGCATAGTTCCACAGGTCATAGTTCCAGAGGGCGTAGTTCCATAGGTCATAGTTCCATAGGTCACAGTTCCACAGGTCATAGTTCCAAAGGTCATAGTTCGAGAGGGCGTATTTCAAGAGGTCATAGTTCCAAAGGGTGTAGTTCCAAAGGTCATAGCTCCACAGGTCAGAATTCCACAGGTCATAGTTCCAAAGGTCATAGTTCTAGAGGGTGTAGTTCCAAAGGTCATAGTTCTATAGGTCGTAGTTCCAGAGGGCGTAGTTCCAGAGGTCGTAGTTCCATAGGGCATAGTTTCTTTATTCTTATAATTTAATTTACTTTAATGCTTTATCATTATTAATACCTTCTTATTAATTTAATATTTTTAATTATTCCATTCTTAACAACCTTACTATCTTAGTTTTAGTTTTATTGATGACCTCACTATCTTAGTTTTACAGAATTAATTCAGAATGGTTCCACACCTTAGCAGTGTTTCTATGGTTTTTCGAGTCCCAATCTTCTTGGGTTGTTTTGAGGCCCTAAACGACGTATTTTTTTCTTAACAACACCTAGCATGTACCACTAAGTAGATGCCTGGTCAAACGGAATGTGAACTCCTCAACTAGACGTTTCCGACGAGGTATCAAGCACCCCAAAAAATAAGCGTTATGTATGGGTATGTGTATGTAATGGTTGTGATATCGAAGCACATATATGTAATGCACATATACAGGTCATAGTTCCAAAGGGCCTAGTTCTAGATGGTGTAGTTCCACAGGTCACAGTTCCAGAGGGCGTAGTTCCAGAGGTCATAGTTCCAAAGGGCGTAGTTCCACATGGCGTAGTTCCGCAGGTCATAGTTATAGAGGTGTAGTTCCAGAGGGCATAGTTCCACAGGTCGTAGTTCCAAAGGGCATAGTTCCAGAGGGCATAGTTCTAGAGGTCATAGTTCCAGAGGGCATAGTTCCACAGTTCATAGTTCCACAGGTCACAATTCCATAGGTCATAGTTCCAGAGGGCATAGTTCCAGAGGGCGTAGTTCCAGAGGTCATAGTTCCAGAGGGCATAGTTCCACGGTTCATAGTTCCACAGGTCAAAGTTCCAGAGGGCTTAGTTCTAAAGGGAATAGTTCCATGGGTCATAGTTCCAGAGTTCATAGTTCCAGAGGTCATAGTTCCAAAGGGTCTAGTTCCAGAGGGCATAGTTCCAGAGGTCATAGTTCCAGAAGTGTAGTGCCAGAGAGCGTAGTTCCATAGGTCATAGTTCCAAAGGGCGTAGTTCAAATGGAATGTGAACTCCACTAGAAACAAGATTGTACAATGGAGTACATTTCTTTGTCATAAGTGGAGTACTTATGGATAGTATCTGATTGTGTCTCACTATGATAGGCCATATGATGTACGTGCTGAGAGAGAATTGTGCCCGCAGCATAGTCTGAAGCATATGTCTCAATCTCAAAAGGTTGTTGCAGGTTAGGTACCTAGTATATATATTGGTATATACACTATATTAAGTATATATACTAGGTATATATACCTATGGAACTACGCCCTCTGGAACTACACCCTCTGGAACTATGACCTATGGAATTGTGACCTGTGGAACTATGACCTGTGGAACTACGCCCTTTGGAACTATGACCTCTGGAACTATGCCCTCTAGTACTACGCCCTTTGGAACTATGAATTGTGGAACTACGCCCTCTGGAACTATGCCTCTCTAACTATGACCTATGGAACTATGCCCTCTAGAACTACTCCCTTTGGAACTATGCCCTTTGGAACTATGACCTCTGGAGCTACGCCCTCTGGAACTATGACTTGTGGAACTATGCCCTCTAGAAATCTAAACATTAATAAATACTTTATAACACTTCTTATACCATTAATTTATAAATTTACAGATATATTAGTAAAAAAATTATTAATCAATAAATTAAATTTACAACTATATTTAACCAAAAACTTTATTAATCAATAAATTTATTTAAATACATTTTAAGAGAAAACTTTATTAATCGATCAAATTAATAGAAAACTTTATTAATCAATAAATTTATTTAGAAACATTTTAGGACAAGTAAACATCACCTTTGGAACTACGCCTCTAGAACTATGACCTCTGGAACTACGCCCTCTGGAACTATGACCTATGGAACTATGCCCTCTGGAACTATGACTCGTGGAACTATGCCCTCTAGAACTAGTCCCTCTGGAACTATGACCTGTGGAATTGTGACCTCTGAAACTACACCCTGTGGAACTACACCCTCTGGAACTATGACCTCTAGAACTATGACTTGTGGATCTACGCCCTCTAGAATTAGGCCCTCTCGAACTATGACTTGTGGAATTGTGACCTATGGAACTATGACCTATAGAACTACTGCCTCTGGAACTATGACCTCTGGAACTACGCCCTCTTGAACTACGCCCTTTGGAACTATGACCTGTGGAACTACGCCCTATGGAACTATGACCTGTGGAATTGTGACCTGTGGAACTATGACTAGTGAAACTACGCCCTCTAGAACTATGACCTATGGAACTACGCCCTCTGGAACTACGCCCTTTGGAACTATGACCTCTAGAACTACGCCCTATGGAGCTACACCTCTGGAACTATGACCTCTGGAACTACGCCCTCTAGAACTATGCCCTTTGTAACTATGACCTATGGAACTACGCCCTCTAGAACTATGACCTTTAGAACTACGCCCTCTAGAACTAGGCCCTTTGGAACTCCCTCTGGAACTATGACCTGTGGAATTATGACTTGTGGAACTATGACCTTTGGAACTATGCCCTCTGGAACTATGACCTCTAGAACTACACCCTCTGGAACTACGCCCTTTGGAACTATGACCTGTGGAACTATGCCCTCTGGAACTATGACCTGTGGAATTGTGACTTGTGGAACTATGATCTGTGGAACTACGCCCTCTAGAACTATGAGCTCTGGAACTAAGCCCTCTAGAACTACGCCCTTTGGAACTATGACTTGTGGAACTATGCTCTCTGGAACTACACCTCTGAAACTATGCCATGTGGAACTACACACTTTGGAACTATGACCTCTGGAACTAAACCCTCTGGAACTATGACCTTTGGAACTATGCCCTCTAGAACTAGGCCCTCTGGAACTATGACCTATGGAATTATGACCTGTGGAACTATGCCCTATGGAACTACGCCCTCTGGAACTATGACCTCTGGAACTACGCCCTTTGGAACTATGCCCTTTGGAACTATGACCTTTGGAACTATGCCCTCTAGAACTACGCCTCTGGAACTATGACCTTTGGAACAAAAACCTTTGGATATACGCCCTTTGGAATTATGACCTCTGGAACTACACCCTCTGGAACTATGACCTGTGGAACTATGCCCTCTAGAACTAGTCCCTCTGGAACTATGACCTGTGGAATTGTGACCTCTGGAACTACGCCCTCTGAAACTACGCCCTCTGGAACTATGACCTCTGGAATTATGCCCTTTGGAACTATGACCTGTGGAACTATGCCCTCTGGAACTATGACCTGTGGAATTGTGAGATGCAGAACTATGACCTATGGAACTATACCCTCTGGAACTATGACCTGTGGAACTACGCCCTCTGGAACTACACCCTTTGGAACTATGACCTGTGGAACTACGCCCTCTGGAACTACACCTCTGGAACTATGACCTCTAGAACTACGCCCTATGGAACTATGCCCTTTGGAACTATGACCTGTGGAACTATGCCCTCTGGAACTATGACCTGTGGAACTACGCCCTCTAGAACTAGGCCCTTTAGAATTATGACTTGTGGAATTGTGACCTATGGAACTATGACCTGTGGAACTACACCCTTTGGAACTATGACCTCTGGAAGTACGACCTCTGGAACTACACCCTTTGGAGCTATGACTTGTGGAACTACACCCTCTGGAATGACCTGTGGAACTATGACTTGTGGAACTATGACCTCTGGAACTACGCCTTGTGGAACTATGACCTGTGGAACTATGCCCTGTGGAACTATGACCTATGGAACTACGCCCTTTGGTACTACGCCCTTTGGAACTATGACCTGTGGAACTACGCCCTCTAGAACTATGCCTCTCAAACTATGACCTCTGGAACTATGCCCTCTGGAACTACTCCCTTTGGAACTATGACCTCTAGAACTACGCCCTCTGGAACTATGACCTGTGGAACTACGCCCTCTAGAAATCTAAACATTAATAAATACTTTATAACACATCTTATATCATTAATTTATAAATTTACAGATATATTTAGTAAAAAAATTATTAATCAATAAATTAAGTTTACAAATATATTTAACCAAAAACTTTATTAATCAATAAATTTATTTAGATACATTTTAAGAGAAAATTTTATTAATCAATCAAATTAACAGAAAACTTTATTAATCAATAAATTTATTTAGAAACATTTTAGGACAAGTAAACATCACCTTAGATGACATTTGGAAAATTAAAATAAAATTATTAGACAAAGAATTAATGTTATAAATTTCATTTACTAATTATTAAGTTTATTACTTTCCCATGGGGTGACATTTGGACACCGTATATCTCCCTCTTCTCCTCAAAATGCATAGCATTTACACAGCTTGGATGGTGGTGCAATTATGCAACGTCGGAGACTTAATGGGATTCTCGATGTGAGAGATGGAGTGCTACAAGACTATTACAAGGCTATTACGGGTTGTCAACTTGAAGTTAATGGTGGTTTTCATGACCAATTTTTCCAACTTATCAATTTTTTTTGTTCAGGTGTTATGGGTGGCTCCCTCCTCCCTCACTAGAATATTTCTTCCTCGTGCTTCTCTGCTCTTCTCGCCCTTTCTCCCCTGGCCTTCTAATATTCATCCCAGCGCAATTCCACGCGAGAGGGGTAAGTCGAAGCGTGTCCCAACCTACTACATTTTTAGAGCAAGACGACTATGTCTGAGTCCCTCATCTGTGCGAATTCCGCCCACCTCCATTAGCCCAATCCTTGTTGGTTCACCCTCAATGAATTCTCCCTTCACAGACCAGATTTGGATGGGGGATGAAATCCACCAAGTTTACATAGAAGAAGAATTCCCTCTGGTACCCCCCCAGTCCCCTCTGAACTCTCTTTTGATAACAACCACATACCTACATGCCTCTCTTCTCCACTCCTCCCGAGAGGAAAATGTCGATCCTACCCTGGTTTTGGGGGTTTCCCAATCACAGAAGAGTCTCCTCCTACTTCGCTTGATGAAAAGGTTCAGGACGATGATTTCCTCGGTATTGAGCTCCACCCCAATGCAAATTATGTGCCAGAGATGCCTCGCCAATGTAGCTTCTCAGAAGATCAATTGCAACTCATATTCGAGATGAGAAGGGATGTTGTTGACCAACTTCATCGTCAAACCATCTTGTGTCATTGGTTGGATGCCATATTCAACTCTCTTCCAAGAAAGTCTGTCAAAAGTCGATGTTCGACCTCCTGCGAGCCTTATGTGTTCACACCATCTTGGCCTCAACCCTCCAATGGTGATGGCAATCCAGGTTCTTCCAGTGTTTAAATTCTCTTGTTTATAAAGTGCAACCTGGTTTCCATTTGTAATGATAGAAAATGTTACCAACTTTGACATTTGTACTTATTTGTTTATTGATTATCTAAAATAATACATTTTTATTTACAAAAAAAATTATTAAGTTTATTAATAAATAATATATTATATCATTTTGAAATTCACAATATCTATATTTTAATTTTTAAAAATTAAACATTAATTAATTATAAAATATTTTTATAATTTAATATCTTAATTTTTTAAATTATAAATTAACAAATTATGAAAAAAAATTAATAATATATTATATACTTTGAAATTCAAAACTTCAATATCTTAATTCCAAAGAAACTTCATAATAGATACAAACACATTTTTAAAAATTTCAAAGAAACTTTTTAGCTATTTCAAGTCAATATCTCAATCCCCAAAAATTAGATATTAACATGTTGTAAAAATAATTCTTAATTTATAATATATAAAAACCTCACTTCTTAATTGATAATTTATTTATTTATTTTGATTAGTTTTTATAGTAAAATTATTTTACAAGAAAATAAATTATAATGCTATTCCTTAAATCATGAAGAGATTTGAAGAACAATAAAGACTACAAATTTGATACCTCAGGTTCACTTTTATACACAAAGATGCTTCTGACCTACAAACAATATTATGCCATTCCCCTGGTTTTTGAATTTTAAAAATTATTTAGACCCCTAAACAAAATTGTCTCCAAATGATCTACATTACTCATATCCACATTCAAACAATTAACAAATTCACAAGAACGCCCATATGTTAAGAGAACTTGCACTTTAAATTCATAAAAAATGGAAGAATGCTCACTCTAAGAACAATTATATTGATTTCAGACTGAAAACAATTCAATCTGCTCTGTGTGGAGGATGATTTAAGCCAATCCAACAACCTTTCGTTGGTTGAGTTTGAGAGTATTCCTAGGCTGCAGATCTCCAAGCATTAGAAAATATTGACTGCGATTCAAATCGCCCGCCGATGGCTGAAAGCCGGCTCTGTTGTGGTGCAATTTTTTTATCACGGTGGGTTCAGATCTCGAATAAGAAGCTCGGTCTCTTCTCCTGCAGACCGAGTAGATCTCTGGTGATGTGGTGCTGCCATGATACAGAGATGAGCCGGGCGGGCAGCCACAACATTTCTTGCCCTCTTCCACACCCTGTTATGTGTAGTGTTGCTACTTGTGTTGTCCCTTGTCCCTCGTCCCTCCATCCAAATGCCACTCTAGAAAACGAGCGGATAAATTCAACCAAATTCGAAATTATCTGGAGCGCGCCCATGCAGCAGTCGCCTCCCAATCATTGGGTTGTTGCATGGTGGATAGCCTTCACCGTCAGTCACATGCTCTTCTCTCCTACTGATTTGATGAGATGGGTCACGGAGATGAAAGAGGACGGAATTTGACATCTGTTACTAGGCGATTGGTGAAAAACCAAGATTATCTCTCAGAAAAGTAACCTAAATTGCTTCAAATATTTCACCGTCAAATTTGACGGGTAGATTGGATTTCAAATTCCAATCCATTCCTTATAATCTCCCACTGATTTGATGACACGGGAAGTGAAAGAAACGTGAGGAGGGTGTGGGAGAGCAATTACGAGTCCATAAGAAAATGGGGAGATAAATCCGTAAAAGATGGCGATGGGATACAAGGAGATCTAAAAGTCATCTTTTGACATCGTAAAACTTTGTAAGGTCGAAGAGCTTTGTAAGGCACTCCCAATGCGAAAGGAGTTGAATTAAGAATCTCGCCAAATTGGATTTGGTCCATGGATTGCATATAAATTGATAACTTTGTATCTCTTCTAATTTCATTATCTTGGATCTTCTTTTAACTCTTTTTTTTCAGGTCAATGAATAAAATATATCATATAATCTTGATTTAATATAATTGAAAAGTTCGTCTCAACCAACCAATACCATTATAAGATATGGATAGAAAGTATTTCACTGAAATATGAAAAATATGAAAATGACTTTGAATTGAATCCAAACCATTTTTTCTCTTATTTTATGGGCGAACGACATGGTGGATTCACAATCCACTTCCTTGGTCCACTTGGCTAAGTCCACCCTGGAAAAACAAACCAATTGTCTCTATCTACATTCATTTCTTTTAAGAAAAGGGCCAAAAATAATTAGCTACTCCTCAACCTCCACTTCCTTGGTCCACTTGGCTATGTTCTCCCTAGAAAAACAAACCAATTGTCTCTATCTACATTCATTTCTTCCAAGAAAAGGGCCAAAAATAATTAGCTACTCCTCAACCTCCACTTCCTTGGTCCACTTGGCTACRTYCTCCCTAGAAAAACAAACCAATTGTCTCTATCTACATTCATTTCTTCCGAGAAAAGGGCCAAAAATAATTAGCTACTCCTCAACCTCCACTTCCTTGGTCCACTTGGCTACATCTGCCTTGGAAAAACAAACCAATTGTCTCTATCTACATTCATTTCTATCTACATTCATTTCTTCCAAGAAAAATGCCAAAAATAATTAGCTACTCCTAAACCTCCACTTCCTTGCTCCACTTGGCTACGCCTGCCTTGGAAAAACAAACCAATTGTCTCTATCTACATTCATTTCTTCCAAGAAAAATGCCAAAAATAATTAGCTACTCCTCAACCTCCACTTCCTTGGTCCACTTGGCTACGTCTGCCTTGGAAAAACAAACCAATTGTCTCTATCTACATTCATTTCTTCCAAGAAAAAGGCCAAAAATAATTAGCTACTCCTCAACCTCCACTTCCTTGGTCCACTTGGCTACATCCGTCCTGGAAAAAAAAAACAATTGTCTCTATCTACATTCATTTCTTCCAAGAAAAGGGCAAAAAATAATCAGCTACTCCTCAACCTCCACTTCCTTGGTCCACTTGGTTACATCTGCCCTCAAAAAACAAACCAATTGTCTCTATCTACATTCATTTCTTCCAAGAAAAGGGCCAAAAATGATTAGCTACTCCTCAACCTCCACTTCCTTGGTCCACTTGGCTACGTCTGCCCTGGAGAAACAAACCAATTGTCTCTATCTACATTCATTTCTTTCAAGAAAATGACCAAAAATGATTAGCTACTCCTCAACCTCCACTTCCTTGGTCCACTTGGCTACGTCCACCCTGGAGAAACAAACCAATTGTCTCTATCTACATTCATTTTTTCCAAGAAAAGGGCCAAAAATGATTAGCTACTCCTCAATCTCCAGTTCCTTGATGCACTTGGC
>JASDQU010371919.1:16348-26587 GCA_032191745.1 Picea mariana | reverse complement strand
ATAGCGAAATCCCTATAAAACTCTTATAGCATATGACCAACGACGGTGACCTCATGCTTAGGCAATACGAGCTCCTGAGCGTTTATCATTCCAACGATCACGATTCAATCTCCTGACGAGATGGATGGCTGACACGATTTCGGTACTTTTCCCTTCGAGTCATCATGACTTCCAATATTACAAAACTCACGATCACGAAATCGCCGAAACAATCGGACGATTCATATTACCCACTGAGATGGAAGGTTGTCAGAATTTCGACACTTTGACATTTGGGTCTTCATTACATCCAACCTTTCAAAACTCTCGATTATGATATTGTCGATTACATCTCATAACCATACGACCAACTACGGTGACCAGGTGCTAGAACGAACGCACACTTTGAGCGCTTTATTAGAGTCAACAGTCATGATTCAATCACCCACTAATATGGACGGTTGTCGGGATTTCAGCGTTTTTCCCATCGAGTCTTCATGACCTCCAACATCTCAAAAATCTCTGAATGACTCACATTAAATCTCTGAACCAGATCAATGGTTAGTGTTTGATCCTTACACTATCCTTCCACTTTTGTAGATCAAAGGCTATGACTTAATCATGCATTGAGATGGATGGTTGTCGTAATTTTGGGATTCTCATTGTGACGTAACTTGTTGATGTCACTTGTTGATGTGTCACAAGCCTATTAGCTGCCATGTGTCATTCATATTCGTGATTTTCACGTACCTAAAATGATGCATCAACTTGACACGTGTCAGTGTCTTATTGTGCCACGTGTCCTTGTTGACGTGGTTCGCTGATGTGTTCTGCCACCTGTCCTTCTCAAATCAACGATCCTTGTTCCTTTTCTGATCTGACAACCCAGAGCTTATCGGGTCTTCATGTTTCACGAGTTTGGAGGACTACTCACCTCCCTTCTTCCATTCTTGATTTCCCAATATCCGATTTCCCGATATCCACTTATGTTGGATTGACGGTCCATGACCCTCCATGATCCAATGGTCTAGATCATATCACGATTTCACGTTTCGCGAGTTCATGCAACACTGTTTTTTACTTTCCTGATCTATGAGTCAACGAAATTCCAATCACTTTCCACGTGTCCTCTTGATCCAACGGATCAAATCATTTTGATATTTTGGAGTCCACTGGATCCGACGACTGACGGGTATTCTTGAAGCAGATCAATGGTCACGATCTTTCAATGGTCCTCAAGCCCATGGTCACTCAAATGACCAATGTGTGTTGTATCAGATGATCAACATGGTCAAACTCTTGATCGGACGGTTGCTGAACTTCTCATTTTGATCGGACGGTTGCTGAGGCTTCTGGCATTTTCTGCGCACTGATCAACTGTTCAGTATTTTCACTGATCCCGATGATATCTCTACAATCCGTTCTTCCTTTAGAAATTTTGATCATTGAATCATTGTTGATCCTATCGTGATCAAAAATAGACACGAATTTCTTCATACTGTTCACTTCTTTTGATATACTGTGCAATGCGCTTTTCCTTCTGAGCTTTGATCTTCAACTGTTCGCTCCTCCTCCTGAGCTTTCTCTTTTGATCAATTCATATCTTCTGCTTACTGATATATTGTTGACATCAATGACAATCTCATTTGTCATTTAACAATAGATCATCACATTGACTGTTGACATCAATGACAATCTCAGTTGTGGTTATTCATCATTAACAATAGATCATCACATTGACTATTGACATCAACGACAATATTTCCAACAATCTCCTCCTTTGTCATTGAGGTCAACCCATTAACTTCATATACAAAAACTCCCCCTATGTTGATGTTTTCCTTTTATGAAGTTTTACTTTATATGAAGTTTCTCTTCCCCTTTGACATCAATGGCAAAGGGTTTATTTTCCTATGATCTGTCTGTATAAGTACTTCTCTATCCACTAGTATCTCCTTTTGTAATCAACCTTTTTCTTTCATAAACGCATGACTCCCCTGTCAATATGATCTCTCTCTACTTCTAACTACTCTCCCCTTTTATATCTGAAAAGTTAGCTCTTCTTGACAAGGTTTCATCCCCTGTTGATTTACTAACTTCTTATCTCAGTTGCTTGGGATTTTTGTGTTTCATATGAGTAGTCTTCTTGATACAAATTTTTGTAGTGATCAAGTCTTTTCAAAACTTAATCCAATTACTTTCTTATTTTCTAACCAGAACTTCCCTTGAATTTTTACTGATTGTTCTCCTTCTTTGTTTCTAGAAGGATAGTTTTTCTTGACAGGGTTTCTCTTCTTGTTATCTTTAGGGAATGCCATTTACCTCTTTTTTCAGATCAGAACGTTGCTTCTGTGGATGTCACTTTCCTACTGGAACACTACGCAATTGTAGCTAATCTTTATTCAAACAACCTTTGGTTCTGTCCATCGATTCTCATCGATCTCTAACTAGGATACCAATTTGTTTTTATATCATCCACCTTCACATCTGTACTCTCAACAATCTTATGTAGCCTAAGATTGTATCATCTATATGATTTCTTGGTAAAAGCATATCCAAGAAGGATACCTTCATCAAATATAGCATCACATTTTCGAAATTCTCATCACACCTTTTGATGTAACCCTTACTTCCAAAAACCTTGAAGTATTTTACCGAATGAGCTCTTTCAAAATAGGGTTCACAATGATTTTTACTACTATTAATCTCGAGCTGACCTCTGTTCAATATGAATATTGATGTGCTTACAGCTTCCCTCCAATGTCAATACTAATTGATGGAATATCCATCAGATAATTTGCTTCATTAAGCATAGTCTTTGCAGCTTTCTTGGACAGAGATCACTTCTTCTTCTTCTTCTTTTCTTTTGGAAGGAGTTCCAGTGTACCATTTAAAATAGGATTGAAATATTTCTGATGTAATCATCACTCAATTATTTTTGTTGTTCTACCATTGGAGATTCATCAACGTCATTATTATGTGCACCAGAAGCTTCTTTATTCTTGTCTTGAGAATATTCCTTATTAGTAGTTTCATCCTCCAAAATCCTATCATTAACTTCATCAGTTTCAGGAACAATATTTTCCTCATCTTTTTTGTTTGCTACTTCAGATTTTCTTTTCCATGTCTTCTTATTTACTCTTGTTGTCATATTGTGTGAATCATTTCTTATTGACTATCTTCTTGAGTTCCAACGGTCATGGGCTTTGTGACCATATCCACCACAACTATAGCATCTCATGGTGTAACAATGTGCAACAATATGTCCAACATGATTGCAGTTCCAACATCTTATACTGTTGTTGAACCCACCAAATTCTTTTCTTCCATGATGCCTACAATCCAAGGCTTTATGACCATATTCATTACAAGAAAAACAATAACCTTTAAAGACACTCTCATAACTTCTTTGATTCATTCATGAAGGTGTCTCTCTTCTGAACTTACTTTGAGGTGTATGAGTAGCTTCATGATGTCTTCCTTGATATGATATTTTGATTTGATACATCTTCATGGGAGGATGAGCAGATTCTTTAGCATTCTTGTCATCCTTCTACTGCATAGTTGTTCCTTTGGAGGTATCATCACAACACATGTCATCTTCTACATCAATCTGAGTAATAGGACTTGATCCTTTAACCATGTGTACTTGGTCATATCCAAGGCCATATTTTTTCGGGGGAAATATTTGTAGACAGAGAATTTTATTAAAGGCTTTGATTCCTTTCTTGAATTTATCAACAGTCTTAAGTTGATTCTGAAGTCCAACAACTTCTTGTTTTAAATCATTGGCTTCTTCCATGCTAATGGTTGCTTGTTGTCTTGAACTGTGAAGCTCCTCTTGTGAGGACATTAGTTGTCTTTTTAAGTTCTGATTTTCTTCCTTACTTTCTAGTTGTTGTTGTTTGAGCTCTTCAAATTTTTTTTGCTCCTTATTAAGAGATTGTTCCAAGGATTTCAATATTTCTTGATCCATTTGGACTTGGATTCTAAAGTCAACTATGATTTTCTCAAGTTCTTTATTCTTTGAACCTTGTTTCCTCCTTTGCTCCAGCATGAGATTCTTCAATTGTTTACACCTTTGTTTATATTTTCTCAGTTCATCCAAAGCACTTTCAAGATCAGCTTCCAGGTTGACTTTTGCTTCATCACTAGAATTGTTGTAGACTGAATTTTGTTCTGATTGAAATGCTTCATTTGACTTCTCATTTGAGTAGAGGTCTTTTGATTTTTCCCAGAGTTCTTTTGCAGAGTTACATTCACCTATCTTCTCTTTGATATCATCAGGTAATCCATCAAGGATTGTATTCATTGCCATTGAGTTAATTTTCTTGGCTTTCTTTTGAGTTGGAGTCCTTACTCTGTTTGGTGGGAAATAATCAATGATCACTGAATTCCATACATCATGTCCCAATGCCTTTAGATGACTTTCCATTCTTGTACTCCAAAATATGTATTCTTCTTTTCTAAGTATTGAATTTCCATTCTCATTTTAAATCTTTTGTCCATCCATGTGTGCTTAATTTGATATTCCTTTCAGTTTGTTAGACTGTGCTTAAAGGAACCTCGCTCTGATACCAATTGATGGAATATCCAGCAACACTGAGAGGGGGGGGGAGGGTGAATTAGTATTTCCTACTTTTTCTTTTTATCTTCATCCATATTAAGCACACATATTAATTATTCAATTAATAAATATATGATGAACAACAAACCCTTATGAACACAATATTTTATCGTGGAACCCAACAGGGAAAACCAACAACTCTTTTCTCATTACTAAAAAGTTCTTTTACAAAATTGTTTTCAAGCTACAACTTGATGGAGAGACATTCCCCAAGTTTCTTCAGCTACAACTGAAAGGATGTTGCCACACCCCATTTACCAGCTAAAACTGGAAGGATGCACCCACACCCTCATTCACCAAAAACAACTGGTAGGAGGCTTCAACCCCCTGTTTAGTCAGCCACAACTGACAAGGAAGCACTAACTCCCTCTGTTCACCAGCACCAACTGGTAGGAGGCTTCGACCCCCTGTTTAGTCAGCTATAACTGACAATGAAGCACCAACTCCCCTGTAGGCTCCAACCTACCCTTGCACCACCCAACCACCCTTAGTTTATAACTCAATTCAATCTCTTTTGCTCTTCATCAAATTTGACTCATGCAGCCATTGATGTACTTTCTACTTGTCTACTGCAACCTCTGCTTGTATGGTCTTCTTTATCAAGTTCTAGATTGCATAACTACTTCTTTGTCTTCTTTTGTTCTTGATCTTCAATTAGACATTGACAGGCACCTTAGAATGAATAGTTCTTCATCTTTGACTCTGCTTCTATTTTTGATCTTCTAATCTCAACCACAGAGACACTTTCTTCTCACCACTTTTTCTCATTTATATAATCTTCAATCAGGTGTGAAATTTAAAACATCATGTTCCTTTAGTTGAACCATTTTACCTTTTCATTTAAAATGATAATCTAAACTTTAATTAATATCATTTTTCCTTTTTATTCTTTATTCATATTTTCATGATTTAATTCTCTTTTAATCATGACTGTGTATCGGTTCATTTTGTTTGTCATGAGTTGATCACATTTTAATTCTCCTTACCGTGAATACCTTTCATAAATTGATCACAACATGGATCAATTTTATCCTTTATACTTGTTCACGGATCTCCGTTAATTTCATAGAGACCAATTTTATGGAGGTGCTTCCTTCAAACCATTTCATATAAGCGTGCATCACAGAACCATGGGCTTTAGAAACTATAGTGACATCCCTGTAAAACTCTTATAGCATATGACCAACGGCAGTGACCTCATGCTTAGACAATATGAGCTCCTGAGTGTTTATCGTTCCAAGGGTCACGATTCAATATCCTGACGAGAGGGACGGCTGACGAGATTTCTATACTTTTCCCTTCAAGTCATCGTGACTTCCAATATTACAAAACTCACGATCATGAAATCTCCAAAACAATCGGACGGTTCATATTACCCACTGAGATGGACGGTTGTCGAAATTTCGACACTTTGACATTTGGGTCTTCATTACGTCCAACCTTTCAAAACTCTCGATTATGATATTGTCGATTACATCTTGGAACCATACGACCATCTATGGTGACTGGGTGCTAGACCGAACGCACGCTTTGAGCGATTTATTAGAGTCAACAATCGTGATTCAATCACCCATTGATATGGACGGTTGGGATTTCGACGTTTTGCCCATCGAGTCTTCATGACCTCCAAAAACTCAAAAATCACGATTATGATATTGCGGAAATGATCGGATGACTCACATTACATCTCTGAACCAGATCAATGGTTAGTGTTTGATCCTTACACTATCCTTCCACTATTGTAGATCGACGGCTATGACTTAATCATGCATTGAGATGGATTGCTGTCATAATTTTGGGATTCTCATTGTGACGTAACTTGTTGACGTCACTTGTTGATGTGTCACAAGCCTATTAGTTGCCACGTGTCATTCATATTCGTGATTTTCACGTACTTGAAATGATGTATCAACTTGACATGTGTGAGCATCTTACTGTGCCACGTGTCCTTGCTGACGTGGTTCGATGATGTGTTATGCCACTTGTCCTTCTCAAATCAACGGTCCTTGTTCCTTTGTGATCTAACGGCCCAGAGTTTATTGGGTCTTCGTGTTTTGCGAGTTTGGAGGACTACTCACCTCCCTTCTTCCATTCCTGATTTCTCGATATACAATTTCCCAATATCTGCTTACGTTGGATCGATGGGCCATGACCCTCCATGATCCAATGGTCTAGATCATATCACAATTTCGCATTTCGTGAGTTCATGCAACATTGTTTTTTACTTTCCCGATCTATGAGTCATCGAAATTCCAATCATTTGCCATGTGTCCTCTTGATCCAATATATCAAATCATTTCACTACTTTGGAGTGTTAACTAACTACTAGGCTTATCCTCCTTGCAGCTCCACTGGATCCGACGGTTGATGGGCATTCTTGAAGAAAATCAACGGTCATGATCTTTCAATGGTCCTCAAGCCCACGGTCACTCAAATGACCGATGTGCATTGTGTCAGACGATCAACATGGTCAAACTCTTGATCAGACGACTGCTAAGATTCTCATTCTGATCTGACGGTTGTTGAGGCTTCTCACATTTTCTGTGCACTGATGAACCGTTCATTATTTTCACTGATCCCGACAACATCTCTACAATATGTTCTTCCTTCAAAACTTTTGATCATTGAATCATTGTTGATCCTATCGTGATCAACAATAGACACGAATTTCTTCATATTGTTCACTTCTTCTGATATACTATGCACTGCACTTTTCCTTCTGAGCTTTGATATTCAACTGTTCACTCCTCCTCCTGAGCCTGTGCTTTCGATCAATGCATATCTTCTACTTACTGATATATTGTTGACATCAATGACAATCTCATTTTTCATTTAACAATAAATCATCACATTGACTGTTGACATCAATGACAATCTCAGTTGTGGTTATTCATAATTAACAATAGATCATCACATCGACTGTTGACATCAATGACAATATTTCCAACAGCCCATGTAATATGGGAGAATCCAAACACGAACCATTGGTAAAAGTTGGCCAATCCCAGGAAGCTTCGAAGCTCAGTTAGTGTGGTTAGGTATGGCCAGTCATAGATGACTTGGATCTTATCTAGATCAACATGTACCCCATGCTCATCAACAATGTAGCCCAAGTATTGGACCTTGTTCATTCCAAAGGAGCATTTTTCCAAGTTGGCATATAGATTGTGTTGCCGCAGAGTGCTCAAAACCTGTTGAATATGGTGCATGTGTTTCTCCTAAGTTTGTTGAAGACGAGGATGTCATCCAAATATAACACCACAAAAGAGTTGGTGAAGGGTCTCAATACATCTTCCATCAACCTCATAAAAGTGGTTGGTGCATTTGTTAAGCCAAAGGTTATGATCAGCCATTCAAAGAGACCTTCTTTAGATTTGAAAGTTGTCTTCCATACATCAGTTGGTTCGATGGGAACCTGGTGATAGCTAGACTTTAGATCAATCTTGTTGAAAAAATTCCCCCCCTTAAGTTGGTCAAGAAGGTCATCAATTCTAGAAAATTGGGTACCGGTTCCTGACTATGATTTTTTTTAATGCTTTGTAATCAATCCAGAGCTACCAAGTCCCGTCTTTCTTCTGCACTAGTATAATCAAGCTTCCGCAAGGGGAAGAGTTGGGTCTGATGTGCCCCTTTTGAATCATCTCTTGGATCTGACACTTGATTTTGTCATTTTCCATCAACGAGCGATGATACACTGGCCCATTAGGAAGAGATGCACCAGGGGTTAGATAAATTGGATGTTTGACTTGGCAGTGTGCCAGTAACCCAGTGGGTGAGGAGAAGATGTTTTTGTACTCTTCCACGATCCCATCCAATTGCTTCTAATGCAAGGAGAGACTCTGTATAGAGGCCACAGATGTGTCAATGACCTTTTTCTTATTGTGAGAACGGATCACACAAAAGACGAATTTCCCATTCTATGAAATGACCTTACTGCATTGCTTAGCAGAGATTAAAGAAATAACGGCAGGTGGTGCCACCTCTGGTATCTTGTACAATTGTCTACCCAAAGTAATAATAACACTGCAGGGTCTAGACTCATACACAACATGTCGCTTCCAAAAATATGGTTTTCCTAAAAGAACATCACAAACTTCAAGGGGAGAAATATCACACAATACCTCTTCTTTGAAAGGCTTGATACTATAGGGATGACGACATATTTTCCTGACACAAATATCTCTTCCTTGGCGAAGCCAACTGATAGTGTAAGGCTGCGGGTGCGGTGTCGTCAGCAGGTCTAGTCGCTTGAGGACCTCTACTGAGATCAGGTTCTTTTGACTGTCGCTATCGAAAATGATATGAAATGGATCCCCCTTTACCCACATATGTGAGTGAAAGAAGTGTTCCCCTTCCTATGGTTCTTCTAGTTCACTTGGCTGAACTTTGGTGGTAGCGACCGTGGCACTGGGTTCAACATCAATAATCCACTTCCCTCCTGGATTTGATTCAGAGTCAAAATCGGCCTCTGAATTAGAAGCTTTCAGCTCAACCATGAGTGACTGCTTGGAGTGGCATTCTTCGATGTTGTGCTAAGGGATTTTATGGTATTCACACCATTTTCCCGTGTCCTTCTTTGACTTCTCATTTCCCTTATTGTGTTGTGGCTTGGACTGGGTGTCCTGAGAGTGGCCATCCTTGATTTGTCCATTGTTGTGTGGGTTGGGGCCACTTTTTCCCTGCTTCAGCTGTGAGGAGTTTGTAGATCCAAACTCTTGGCTCTTCTACTTAAACTTCTACTCGATCTTGACAACATATCTATACGCTGTACCCAATGATGCGATGTCCAGAAACTCCATTTCTGTTTAAATGTATATATGCAAGCAACCGCGATATTTGTGTTAACATAATGTAACTGCAAAGAGTATTCTTATTATTATTGATATATTATTCATACGATCAATCCCCATTGTGGATTGATCATGTCAGTTATTGTAATAGGACCAAATCCCCTTTTGCGGATTGGTCAAAAGACAATTATAATAGGCAGAATAAGAAGTTGGCCCCAACAGATATTAAACAGATCCATAAATATAATAAAGGTGGGTTTACCCACCCAGTTTGAGAAGTCGTCCATGTCAGTGAAGAGACACTTCACACGTGCCAGACTTGTATAAATAAAGGAGGTTAGCGCCTCACTTAGATACAACTCACTTGCTCAGTTTGAGAGACAAGTTCTGATCTGTTACCGGCAAAGGAGAGAGAGTGGCACATATCTAGGAGAGGACTTTATGTATTAGCATAAGAGATCTCTTGGCATTGTATTGGCTATCTATATTAAGGAAGTTTTGCTAAGTTTTCTTCCCCTAGAGGGTTTCCCAGGATAAATGTTGCATGTCTCTTGTGATTGTGTATTTCTCAGTGATCTTGGATTATGCTATTTTTATCTAATGAAATGCAAACATCTATAATAATGGCTTAAATATTAACAATTTGAGCACAAGATGTCATTCAGAGTCTTTGATACCCAATTTGGTGCACAGGGTATGGAAAATATTGGTGAAATCTGGTACTGTTTGGTCCCTTTCCTGACGCAGGGTGGTCCATCTGGTGTACTGGTCCTTGTAGCTTCCAACAGGGTAGTATTGTTTTTTAATGGCATCCTTGAAGGAATCCCATGTGGGGGCGACCAC
>JASDQU010371918.1:26541-44627 GCA_032191745.1 Picea mariana | reverse complement strand
AAACTCCTAAAACCTGAAGTTGCGATGTGATCTGGACCGTTGGGTCGAGGAAGGTCGTGGACCGTCGATTTGACGCGAGTAGATTAACATAAGGAGTACGTGAGAATTCAAAATCCCCTAAGCACCAAGATCGGAAGGGAACAACGACCTCCCGAAGCACAGATAGGGTCCAAGAGGCGAACTTGTCTCAAGTTCGTAAGCTCAAAAGGGAAAGTGGGAGTTGAGACCCATACATCGGGGCTCACAGGAAGTAAATCGAAGGTCGAGACCTTTGAAACATCTGAAATCTTCCCAGTAAAGGAAGAAAGTGAAATCTCAAGAGGAGGAGTTACAATGATCGTTGGATCGATCATCATGAAAGATATGGACCGTCATATAATAGTCCCGACAACGAGAAGTAAACGCAGAGGAGGACAGATCTCAGTCATTCGGTCTGAGCGTAAAAGAATCGTGGCCGCCCAATCAAGGTAAAGTGCACTAACGATAATCCTTGAGGGTACACGAGAGGAACGGGGTTCCAAAGTCCCGAAATCATCAGAACCGTCCATCCAGGAGAACACGTGGTGAAAGATCAACATTTCGCTGACTCGCGACTCAGAGAAGTCAAAGGGTGGAGTTATGAGAATTCGCGAAACATGAAATCACGATCTGTTCTGAGCCATAGATCGTGGGGAGTTGTGAGACATCGATCTGACGCTCGCAAATATCAAAAATCGGGAGAACAAAGGTGAACCAACCTCCAAAGTCGCGAAACGCGAAACTGCGACTTGATCGCAGCCGTCGATCGAAGGAGGATTGTGGACCGTAGATCTAGTCTTATTGAGAGTCTGCAACTCAGGAAGCTGGAAGTAAGAGTTTTGGGAACTCGCGAAATGGGAAATCACGATTTGATCTGAGTCGTTGGATCGAGGAGAGATATGGGTTGTCAACTCATTTCGAGGGAAGGACGAGCAAGTGAACTTCGTGAGACACAAAGTCGCGAAATGTGAAATCGCTACGTGCCTTTCGATTTGGCGACTTGTCACAACCTTGGTCACATAAAGGAAGGGACTTAACCAGGAGAGCTAGCGCCTAAATACGCGGAAGCTTAAAAGCGTTAAGGAGAAAGCCGTGGGTTCCATATAACATGTGCTTTAAGGGAAAGAGGGCCTGTACAGTGGAATTGAGGTTCTTCCCTGACTTCCATTGACCAGGATTAGAGACCATGAATGGAGAAATCGACTAATTGAGGAAAATAAATTTATTTTTTTTATTATTTATTTTTGCCCCGTCATTGGTGTGTTACAATGCACCAGGGAAACCAAGTATTACCAAATAGTGGACTTATATCAGCATATGAAATCCCTTATGGGAAAAGTGTTGGTAGAGAAGAACAAAGCCTATCAGGTGATTCTGCTTCATCTTGATGATGTTCAATTGTAAATCAAACTCGCAGACTACAAAATCAATTTGTGTGCCTAATAGGCACTAGTGAATTTATAGGCACTAGTGAATTTATAGGTATGAATGCATCACTAATTTTTTTTTAATCTACCTCATTACACTTGGTTATAATGTGATTAAAATATATATGAGGCACACAACCATGGATTTTTTTGAAAAAGTAACTAATAATTTTTATAAAAATATTTTGGCCTATATGAATACTTGTGATAGTGTTTATTATCTAAGTGCATGGGACCAAAAAAAAAAAAGTGTGATAACCCAACGTTGCTGGAAATGGAAAAAGGAGAAATAGATTCCACTAAAATCTCCACCAATTGATGTTTTCTTCTTAGTCTCATTAATAATGAGACAAAGACTTGCTTCATAATACATGGCATTGACAAAATTTATATAAAAGAAAGATATACTTTCTTACAGCTCATAGAAGGCTTCTGATTCTCCTGCTTGCACATTGTTGGCATTTGCAACAATATTACCCATGAATTATTGCACGAGTTTTGCATCCCCTCACCATCATCATTAATTGTTACGCCCTTATCCAATATCTTGCATTGAATTTTTGTTAATTAAGGCAAGTCTGTGCAAATAAAAAAGGAGAGCCTTCTGTTAATGCTTAATGGGAATTTATGCAAATACAAAAAGCAATGGTCAAAAAGTGATCTTAGTTTTTTAATTTTCCATAATAATAATATATTGATTTATTGTTTCATAAAAATTTCAATAATCACATAAATATATGAGTTGCATCGTTACTCCTTCCTTTGATTTCTCTTTCCATTAAAATTTTTTAATTACCATATACATAGAATTTTAGCATTACTCTTTTATCCCTTGATTTAGCTTTTTTATGAAAAAAATTCTTTTATTTATTTATTTATCTTTTCGTGAAAATTTCATCTTCTCATGCATCTTGTATACCATTTAATTTTCCTAATGTTTGACCTTTCCAACTTGCAGCTTCATTCAAAGTGATCAACATTTTAATGTAGTTTTCACACTATATGTTTTAAGGAACTAGTGTACTCTTGTAGATTCCCCATATTGAGTTGCTCCAATGCCGATTTGTTCCATAGATTACTAGAACCGCAAGGGATATTTAATAAATTAATAGAACTAAATGAATTAATGAATATAGCTTAGTGTTATTTGAGCCTTATGACTTATGGGTTGTGTTGTCGAGTGTAGATACAGTGCACATGAGCAACGATTGTGCATAGCATTCTTATTCTTTCACATCTACATCGTAGCATTGAAAATGAAAGCCTAATGATGGTGAGGCTAAGAAAAGGATGATGAGAAAAAGGCTAGTCAACTTAGAATGAAGCAACTCTCGAAGATACATTACTCCCCATGAGTCTAAACTCATACTCCTCAATTAAACTCATACTCCTCAATTTTTCTCAGATGCACCCCAATATCCACAATGAGGATAAAGTCTTGGCTCTTAAAAAAAAAGCATCAAATAGAGTTTCATAACTAATTTCTACATCATTTTATTAACAATTATTTATAAATTAACAAGAAATTCTAGATATCACATACTCAAAATTCTCAAATGCACAAGATCACAAAATTCTTGATGCTTAAATAAATCTCTCTTGGAGAGATTTGTAATAGATGTGCTCTAACCATACATATTTGAGGTGTCAAGAAAGTATTGTAGATTATAATTTTTGTATTTAAAGTTGTAAAGGAATTAGTGGAATTTTGTGGATTCCCCATATTGAGTTCCTCTAATGCTCATTTGTTCCATAGATTAATATAATTACAAGGATTAGTTAATGGATTAATAGAACTAAATGGATTACTAAATATAGATTAATGTTATTTGATCCTTATGAGTTATGGGCTATGTTGCTCAATACAGATATAATGCACATGAGCAACAACTGTGAATCTTATTAGAATTTTTTATTCTTCCACATCTACATCGTAGCATTGAAAATGAAAGGCTAATGATGGTGATACTAAGAAAAGGATGATGAGAAACACACATATATGTTTTTTAGTGACAAATGTATCTTATTTGATGCTTACATTTTTGAAATTAGGCCATCCACTTTAACTCCAAACATGATGTTGGTTTTTGTTGTCCACTAAGTTGTATTCATTAATCCATAACCAAATGCAGTGCCACCAATAGTTGGTAGTCCACTATGCATGTCAATCTAATAAGAAATAGTATCGATGAATGAGAGAATGGATCACCTTCTGTCAACCTAAAGTGACAATATTTTGCACCTTTTACATATTTCAATCATTGTGTGTTAATCTAAAGTGATAATCCACTACACCTTCTACAACTAATATAACTAATTAAACTTCCTAACATAATGCAATCAACTACCTAACTAGTTACATGTTCTCAACTTCGAATGATAGTACCTGATTCTTTAGCTCTTGTACTTAGAGTGTCTTTTGTTGCATCTATTGGCATTGTTACAAGTCGCCCAAAACACTACAAACCTCAAATATGCTATGACCACAATGTAGTAGCTACCCCTAATCAACTATATTGGAATGCAAAAATTGCAATCTTTTGTAGGCTTTGGGATAAATTTCCTGTGGCATTGGCTTCTTCAACAAAGTGGTATGAATGCTCAAGGATTATTTGTTTCCATTGTTAAATTTTATTAAATTTTCAGTAGCAATAGATTTACTAGAGTGTCTTGATATTCATTTAATATTCAATAACCATATACTGAAAATATAAGGAGGATCTAGAAGCATATATACAAACACAAGAATACACAAAGATTTATCCTAGGAAAACCCCAAACTCGGGGAAAAACCCAACCAACTTTTCTTAGAGATAATCTTTCTAATAATACAATACAACCATGAACAAGCTCTATTCACAAGAGAAAAACCAGTAATGAAGAAACCTTGATAACAATAACTTATCTTTTCTCCTTGTCAAACCCTAGCGAGGGTAGACAACTGTGTCACAACCCTAGCGCAACTCTTCTATAGGTAGCACATAAGAGAAACCACTAAGAATACCAGTTGTTGCGTCTTATATGGTTGCCTCAAACTTGCACTTCCTTTTCCTTATTCATTGATATGATGAGATGAGTGTGTGTGTGTGTTCAAATGAGCAAGGCGTCACCTTTATTTATACTAGTTTAGTCACTTACTGGGGACGACTTCTCTTCCTGGAAATTATATTTCCACTTTATTATTTTCCTGTGGGACGACTTCTCTTCCTGGAAATTCTATTTCCACTTTATTATTTTCCTATGGGTCGACTTCTCTTCCTGGAAATTCTATTTCCACTTTATTATTTTCCTGTGGGCTGACTTATCTTCCGGAGTGTTCTTGAATTATTCAATGGTCTTCCTTTGACTTCTTGGAATTTTCTTCTCTAAGAAAAGTTGTCTAGGAGGGAATACCTCCCATTGCTACAAAAGATCAACACTCCCTCTTAGCAAGGGAGGTATTCTTCCATGATGTTCTCCTCTAGTAGTCCCAATCACACCCATCCACTTCACATGGCATAGGAAATACTACCACCATAGTCTCAAGACTACGTTGCAAGTATCTATGATGTTTCTCCTCTCATAGTAGTCCTAATCACACCCATCTACTTCACATGATATGGGCAAGACTACCACCATAGCCTCAATACTACACTGCAAGTATCTATGATATTTCTCCTCTCCTAGTAGTCCCAATCACACCCATCCACTTCACATGGTATGGGAAAGACTACCACCATAGTCTCAAGACTACTCTGCAAGTATCTATGATGTTTCTCCTCTCCTAGTTGTCCTAATCACACCCATCCACTTCACATGGTATGGGAAAGACTACCACCATAGACCCATTCACATATAGCCACTTCAAATGGCTTAGGCAAGGCTACGCCATGGTCCCAATCACACCTAGCCACTTCACATGGCGTAGGAAAGACTGTGCTACATGTCCCAATCACACCTATCCACTTCACATGGCGTAGGAAAGACTTGTACCAGGATACTCATTACTTCCTCAGTCACTTCACATGACTGATCTGAGAAACCCTTGGCCAAAGGGAGAGTATCTTCCCATTGTAGGAGAAACATCACAATTCCCTCTCAATGAGGGTGGACATTCTGCATCACGCCAAACTTGTATCTAAAGTACTCATACTTCACTCTAGAGAGAGGCTTGGTGAGAATGTCTGCTATCTTCTCATCCATGGTTATGTACCAGAGCTCCAATGCTCCTTTCTACACCTTGTCTCAGATGAAATGGTATTTGATCTCTATATTCTTTGACTTGTCATGAAATACTAGATTCTCTGAAAGCTTTACACAACTTTGATTATCACAATATATCAAAGTTGGCTCCAACTCTAGATCAAATAACCCTGCAAGAATATTTTGAAGCCACACTCCTTCACAGCTTGCAACACTGTCTGTCATATATTTTGCCTCTACTATACTGAGTTCCACCAACGTCTGTTTTCTACTCAACCATGAGATCATACATGATCCCAAACTGAAGCAACATCTTGATGTGCTTTTCCTATCCATTGCAATCCCCTCCCAGTCAGAGTCTATATAACCTTGTAGATTTACTTTACCATCTTAGACATATTTGAGTCCATATCCAACCGTACCATGTAGGTACCTCAACACATGCTTTGATGCTACCAAATGTACATGTCTAGGCTCAGCCCAATACTAACTCAATGTGTTCACTGCAAAGCATATATAAGTCCTAGTGTTAAACATGCACATCAAGGATCTAATCAATTATCTGTACATTGTGGGATCAACCGAATCTAAAGAATAATCACTCAAGAGCTTCAGATTTGTAACCATAGGTGTGGCCATGGACTTGTAGGCCATCATCCTGAATCTCTGCAGGACCTCAATTGTTTACTTTCCTTGGCTAAGGAAGATTTCATCTAGTCTCTGCCACACCTCTAATCCCAATAAATAGTGCATCAAACCTAGATCCTTCATTTCAAACTTTGAAGTGAGCTCCCTCTTGCACCCATCTATGAGCTTCTCATCCCCTTTAAGAAATAGGTCATCCACATATAATACCAATATCACGGGGCAACCATCTTCAACCTTGTAGCAAAGGTTGGGATCTGCATCACTCTTGGTAAAACCCAAGCTCATCAAATAATTGTCTATTATGGCATACCATGCCCTGGGTGCCTGCTTGACCTTGTACAAATATTTCTTCAATTTAAAAAATGGGACTCCTTCCCATGGATCACAAAACCTTGTGGATACTCTATGTACACTTCTTTTTCAATTACACCATTCAAGAAAGCAGTCTTTACATCCACCTGGTGTAATTTCGAACCCATAATATAAGCAATAGAAATAATAGATCTAATAGAAGTGTACTTGGCTACTGGAGAAAATGTCTCATCATAATCTTCTCCCTCTTTCTGGGAGAATCCTCTAGCCACAAATCTAGCTTTGTGCTTCTCTATGCTACCATCTACAACATGCTTGATCTTGTAGATCCACTTGGAAGTCACTATTGAATTCCCTTCTAGTCTCATAACCACTTCCCACACATCATTCTTCATGATGAATTGGTACTCTTCCATCATAACATCCTTCCACACTTGCTGCTTTGCAACTTCTTCATAATTGGAAGGTTCTGAATCAATCATATTACTCATCAGTGCCACATAGCTGGAAAACTTGTGTGGTTTCTTGCTCTCTATGGAACTTGACTCCCTCTGAGTCTATATAATCTTTGGAGCCATCTGCTCCCTCTACATCTGTTGACTTCCTCTAAAGTTTGATCTCCTATGAAATTTCCTATGAGGTTGCTCCTCCCCGCTGGATCCTAAGGGATGACTCCCTTTGAAATCCAGCTCCCTCTAAGTTGGTACTTGGTGGGGCCATCTACATCACCACTAGTGGAGCCACCTGATCCTCCTCATAAACGTGACTCTATGTAATTCAAGGAACTTTGAGTATCATAAAGAACTGCATGTCTCACTGCATCCTGCAAAGTATCACGAAGCCATGTTGACCTCTACCTGGTCATTTCCATGTCTCTGGGTAGATCCATTGGCCCTTCTGGCTCTACTGACTCTTCCTATTGATATTAAGAGTGAACAACTTAACTTTACGGTCATCCTTCAGAGCCTTTTTCTCCTCACAATCAATCCCAATATGAGACCCTTAGTATCCCATAAAAGTACCCTTCTTTCCAGAAGGTTCTAACTTTGTCCTCTTCTTCTTTGGTACATGGATGTATACAACTTCTTTTCTGGATAGTCTGCTCCATGTCTCAAACTAGAGATCATCTAATTTTTTGCCTCCTACAACTATCACTATAGCTCTTTCTCAGAGCTATCACCTATGACCTGCCTGGAACAAGAATAAGAAGCACGAACAATGCTTTTCTAGTGTTGTGACCAATTATTCCTCCATGGTAACCTTCCCAGGACAAAACAAGAACATCTCCATGGTAACCTCCATGGAATTTACAAGGTAACCTACCTGGGACAAAAACAACAACCAAGAACATCTCCTAGAAGAGATCAATTTCATCTTGTAAATAAGTGCATCATTAGTACTAGATAGTAAACATTTACATACTGATCATCTTACCAACAACACTCAAGTGTTACTAAACATTTGATAGCAAAAGTACTCAACATTAATAGAATTCTAAAGATCGTTGCCCCATTTACAACATTTACTTGAGGAGCAAAAATATAAAATATCAAACCTGATATGAAAACCTGGAGTATTGTTGTTGTTGTTCCATTTGATTTCGAGATGTCATATATTGTAGGAGACATCGTCATTGCTGCCTCCAAATCTTGAGATTCCTCTCAATGCACTAGATCTAGGATCCCTTTGTCACTTCTTGGAAAAATGTCCTTTTTCCAGGTGTACATATCCTGCAAACACCCTCATGATATAACTTATATACAAGTGCATACCTCTGAAATTTGTAGCACCATCCAGCTTGTCTTCTAATATCAAGGTTTGCGCAACTGGAAACTGGCAACTACAACTACGATTGTAACTGGCAACTACAACTGTAACTAGCAACTGCAACTGCAACTACAACTTTAATTGGCAACTGCAACTGTAACTAGCAACTACAACTGCAACTGCTATTGTAATTGGCAACCGCAACTGTAATGAGAAATTTCAACTTTCACCAAGCTGTAATCTGAGACCACGAGGAGGTGCACTAGGCTAGGGCGAGCTGATCTATGGAAAAATTAATCTCAATGTCCTCCAATAAATTTCTCAACAAGCTTGACAAAAAACTATGCAATGATAAATTTTATGTGTGGCGGAAAATCTCAACAATGTGGCCTTCCATTTTTTTCTCACGATCTTCCTTCTAGTGATTAGACAGTTCTGAAGGTAACCTGCTTTGATACCATGTTGGATTTTCTTAAATTTTTAGTAGCAATAGATTTACCATAGTATTTTGATCTCCATTGAACATTCAATAACCATATACTGAAAATATAAGAAAGATCTAGAAGAAGATAGACAAGCACAAGAATACACAAAGATATTTCTTGGGAAAACCCCAAACTAGGGGAAAAACCCAACCAACTTTTCTTAGAGAGAATATTTCTTATAATACAATACAACCATGAACAAGATCTGTTCACAAAAGAAAAACTAGTAATGAATAAACCCTGATAACAAGAACTTGTCTCTTCTCTTTGACAAACCCTAACAAGGGTAGACAATTGTGTCACAACCCTAGCACAACTCTTCTAGAGGTAGCGCACAAGAGAAACCACCAAGAACCCCAGTTGTTGTGTCTCCTAGGGTTTCCTTTGACGTGTGCCTCCTTTTCCTTCTTCGTTGAGATGATGTGATGAGTGTGTGTGTGTGTTCAAATGAGCAAGGTGTCACCTTTATTTATACTAGTTCAGTCCCTTAGCTGGGGCCAACTTCTCTTCCTGGAAATTCTATTTCCACTTTATTATTTTCTTGTGGGCCGACTTCTCTTCCTAGAAATTCTATTTTCACTTTATTATTTTCATGTGGGCCGACTTCTCTTCCTAGAGATTTTATTTCCACTTTATTATTTTCTTGTGGGTTGACTTCTCTTCTGGGGTGTTCTTGAACTGTTCAATGGTCTTTCTTTGACTTCTTGGAATTTTATTCTCTAAGAAAAGTTGTCTGGGAGGGAATACCTCTCGCTGCTACAAAACATCAACATCCATCACCATGTAAAGTCACAAAGATTTATCAAATATAAGCTTCATGGATGTGGCCGGTTTGACATGGATTTACACTTCTTTCAAGATTTGAGATTTATGATTTGGACAGTAGATAATATATCTTTCTTACTTTGTAAGATTTATTTAATTTATTTTTTACAATTTGTTGGTGTTGCGACATGTTTCCCTATACCCCACAAACCTTGAGGACACCATCACCATGGAGAAGTAGCTCCTCTTCATCGTCTAGACTGCACAGGGAAGATTTGTCATCTTTTATAGGATTTGGGATTAATTACATGTGATATTGGGTTCTTCAACAAAGTGTTGTGAATTCCCAATGATTGTTTATTTCTAGAACTATGTAAATTCAAGAAGATTTATTGAGTATAAGTTTGATGGATGTCACCTTCAACAAATAGAGATCACTTTGCCCAACAAAATGTTGTCTTATGTTATGTTTATTTGTATATAACTGGCAAAGATTCATCAAATATAAGTTTCATGGGTATGTATTTTATCTTGAACACAAATCACTTTCCCTAATAAAATTTTGTTTTATGTTATGTTTAATTGTAGACAAATAACCATGTTAAATTCAAAGTTTTGGAATGCCGTTGATTTTTCCCACATACTTATTGGTATTGGTTTGGTCTTGTAGTGCTCTTATGGTTTGTTGTCATGTTTAACATCTTCTTCACACTAGTGTTGCATATGTAAACCATAATAACCAACTTGTGTCTCTCCAAATAAAAGCCTTTCTTAAATGTGTTCAAAGTTGATATTAGAGTTTGGGTATATTTTCTTTGTCACGATGGTTATTATTTATAATTATTAAGCAAAAAATGAAATCATGGAAAACCGTACGTAGTTGTTTTTAAAGATGAACTGAAATAAAATCAAGAACATGAAATGCAAACCCTTTTATTAAAAAGAACAAATTCATGTTTTGTAGAATATCATGACCATCACCATGATGAAATTCAAACTATTGGTAGCATGTACCAAAGATAATGACCATCACCATGATGACTTGGGGTTTATTTTTCTTTTGATAATAACTTTGTGGTAGAGAACTACTACTTTCAATCATACAAGGGTGTGGGGCCCTCCTTTTAGTGCCAAAATGTTGATGTAGGTGAATACCCTTTATTAATTATAGGATTTCATTCAAGAGAAAAGTCCCAATTAAAATTTATTTAAAATAAGGAACTCTCTAGATTCTAGCCTAGCTACAATAAATGATTGATGAAATGAAAAAAATTAAACAATTTCTAATTTTAAAACTAAATACGCATTATGCTAATACAAAACTACACTAAATGTTCCTAACTAGGAAATGAACAAAGCAATAGATGTGAGATCAAGTGAAATAAGAACAGTGATAATTGGAAAATAGTTTACTAAATTATACGTACACACATATCATATAATTCATTGTAAATGAGGGTAAGCATATTGCTTAAACAACAAACTATAATCCCATATACATTTGTTGAGACCATTTAAAAACAAATCAAGATATGATAAAAATTATAGGTTACTCTACAACTCTTAAATCAAATCTCACAATAATTCTAGAATATAAGAAAGCAAGAATAGTCTAGTCTATAACACATGCACCAGAGTTGTTTTCCTAAAAAATGTTGGCCAACAATGTTCTTATATTAAACATGAAAATAGTTTTATATTGCCAAGTCCCAAAAAACACTTTCTACATCATGAGCATCTTATTTATACAAAAAGTGAACATAAAAAGGAAAATGAAATGTTTCATTTCTCAACACTTGGTCTTCCCATCTGACTATTTGATGTATATCCTTTGGCCTTCTCTTTCTCATTGTAGGATTTTCAAGCCTTGAAGGTGTCATTAACATATTCATTTGAGAAAATTGATGTTGATCTAGTGGAACTTTGAGTAGGGCAAGGTTCTTCTTCAACTTCTCAATGTACTTCTCCACTTCAAGTAAAGTGGTTTTTAGCATCATGATATCTTTCAATGGAACCTCCACATACTCTCTCAACTTCTTGCAAGTGACTATAGAAATCGACCTAAGACTATGTCTCTCACACATACTGGCGTCTTCCAATGCCTTCATTACCAGATCTTGCTGAAAGAAATCATCAATGGAACTAAAAAATGGTAAATTGCATTTAGACACAAATTTATCTCTGACATGCCACAATTTAGTGGCACCATATATCTCTGATTCCATGTTCTCCTAGGCTTTGTGAACCAAATATTTCTAACAATTGAAACCACAACCAATGCCAATAATCTCATCCTTAGTCAAGTAAGGTACCTCTAAAGAAAATATTTTTATATATTCTTGCCATATTTTAACATAATCAAATTGAAATTGTACTTGTTCTTGCATGATATTCCATGCTAGAATGTGGTTTTGAATATCCATTAAAGCATCAATTTGTTTCCAAAATATCTACACCTTCTCATGAAATTTCCTTTGAGTGACATTCAACTTATCCTGAATTTCAAAATAATAATTAATAAAATTCTTCGGATCACAATGATTTGTTCGATAATAATTCACCTCATTCTCTAACTTAGCTATAATTTCCTATTGTTATTTCATCTTCTTAACTCTAAGCCCAACTACATCAACAATGGCTTCATTAAAGACTAACCTTACAAAGGCTAGGGATTCCTAACTAGTGTCTTAAGAATTATATACAATGGCTTATGAATTTAATACTATCTCCTTGATTATAGAGATCCTCCTTCTCTTGTGTGATCGCCTTACTATGTGTTTGTTCTTCTTATCAAATGTGAAATCTCCATGTCAACCACATCCTCAGGAGTGGGTGTTGGCATATCTATGCTTGTAATCAATATGGATGCACTCAACTTTGTAAAATTTGAGGAGTATAAATTCCTCAATTGGTCGTGCTCAAGAGGCTACACGTATACTTTCCAACTTTTCTTGTTTCCTTTTCCTCAACCTCTCAGCTTTGGTATCTACCTTAGATTTATTTCTCTTTTCTTCTTCCAATCTTACTTCTGTATATACTCTCTCTTTGGTTTCCATCTCATTCGCCAATATTTCTTTCTCAATCTCTTTGGTAGCTTCGATCTCTCCTTGCAACTTGTCACCAAATTGCTTCAACCTTTTCCTTATTTTTTTCTAACTTCCTAACAATGTCTAGCTCATCAATCTTGCTAGTAGTTTCTTTGAAAAAATCCTTCTCTGCTTTCTTGGTAGTCTCCTTAGTAGCTTCCAGTTCTGTTCTTTTCTTCTTTTCCCTTTTGTATCAAATAATTTATGTGCTAAGGAAAATAATTTCTAAGGGAAACTCAAACATAACAATGAGTAGCTAA
This sequence comes from Picea mariana, assembly GCA_032191745.1. Lineage (NCBI taxonomy): Eukaryota > Viridiplantae > Streptophyta > Pinopsida > Pinales > Pinaceae > Picea > Picea mariana. Next base: position 31,677 of record JASDQU010371918.1, on the reverse strand, counting down.
CATAATCTATCAAGCATTAGCAAGAATCAATCTATAAGTTAAAATGCATTCAAAGTAGGACATTAGATCAAATCGTCAGTTCTCAATAATTGAAAAGGTGGGTTCCTAAGTTCAGAAAACTTGGAGGGTTGGGGAAGGGTGTTGAATAAATTATTGTCATTGATGTCAAAGGTAAGTAAGTATTCACATATAAATATTTAAAGGAAATGTGTCTTTAATAAATACAAAAGTGGAAGTGGAGTAAAACATGAAAGTGGATTGGAAATGAAGTTATGTAAGTAAAACATGAAAGTGGATTAGAAATGAAGTTACATAAAAGTGGAGTAAACATGAAAGTGGATTAAAAAAGGTAAAAGTGAAAGTGGAGTAAAAGTGCACATGGTTTTAAAACCCATGGTATGTTGAAAAATAAATAAAAAAATAAAAAAGTGGGAAATTAATTATTTATTTAATAAAAGTCATGTATTTTCAAATGAACATGACTTTTCATGTAAGAATTAATGGTAAAGTATAAAAGGAGAAGAGGGTTGTGAGAAATAATGTTTGTGTGGGTGAAAATGTAATATTCTTATGCATATCATTTGAGGAGTGACGATTGAATATCATTCAAGGAGCGAGCATTGAGCATCGAGCAGATCTGACGAGAGCATAAGGAGTGAATGTGGAGCTAATCTGGCGAAAGCATAAGTAGTGAGTGTAGAGTTGATCTGGCGAAAGATGAAGTAGTGAGTACAAAGAAGATATGGTGAAAGAAGAAGTAACAAGTGCAAAACAGATTTGATGAAGATAGAAGCAACAAGCAGACCAATGAAGGAAATGCATATGAACAACTTGTAAACTTGTAAGTAGGTTGGTGCCTACATAACAAACAACTATAGGGATTGGTGTCTCTAGTAGGTCGGTGCCTAAAAGAAACAAAGGGGATCGGTGTCTCCAGTAGGTCGGTGCTTACAAACAACAGTGGGGATTGGTGTCTCCAGTAGGTTGGTGCCTACAAATTTATAAAAACAAGTTTTTGTGGTTTTCTCTCGAAAGGGTTTCCATGTTAAATATTGTGTCTTCTAGTTGTTACATATATGTGATTGATTCATTATAGTTTACGAATGTTAAAAGGGAAAATATAGCCTTTTATTGATTCACCCCCCTCTTGGTATATATGTGTGCTCAACAAAAGGGGGTGTTGTTGAGGCCTCAACATGGTATTATAGATCTATAAATTACCACTCTTCACCATAAAATGCCCTTAGATTTATCAATATTGATATTCTAGGCCATGCTTCAATCCAAATCATTAAGTACCAGGTTTCCATTGCTCCTCGGCTTGAGCATCGCTCCCTTTGCAACCAACCTATTTCTATATGCATTCAAAATCTCCATTGTAACAGGAGAGGTGATATTCAATCCCAAGACAATAGACATAATGAATTTGCTAGAAGAATTGATGTCAACAAATTCGATCCTAGTTATGTTATTCTTACTAATAATGGCATTCCCATTCCCATCTGTATCTACTTTGAAGGGTCCCTACATCATGTTGTATCTTGGTAGGCTAAAGTTATTGATTGCCACTTTCCAATTGTAAGGCAATGTAAAGAATGTCTCTTCACTTGCCCATATTAGACACAGGAAAGTCAAAGTACACATAGCCTTATAAGATTCCATGGTCCATCAAAAACCACACCTTCCTTATTGAATTCAACTCATATTTTTCTTAAGTATTCCCCATAGCATGATAATATGATGATTGTTTACAATCGAATGTGAACTTATAGCTTCAATGCCTTGTCAATGTGGAAAACTACAAGGCAATTTACAGGAAGACATAACAACTATGATAAAAAACACAAGACATAGTGCATGGATAGAATATTACCACTCAAGGCCATAGAGAAGGTATTGTATTACACTATATTTATAGGATTTTACAACAAGTCTCTAGAGTGTTCCAGATAGACTATGCATACATTCAAGATCTTCTAGATTTTTCTTGTAGACAACACAGTGTTCAACTACTCCATCTACTTCATTTAATGCAGTGTCATAGAGTTTTTATTGCTTACACTATAATAAACAATATCATTGTTCAAAAATCCTCTTTAATTTTCATTAGAGGTAACAATATGTGACACTATCAATTACCCCCCTTAATGCAAAAACTTTTATTTCTTTATCGTTGGTCTAGTTCATTTTCATCTTGGTCTTCCTTTGGGTCATATCTTCATCTTAGCCTCCAACATGGTCATGTATTCATATTCATATGTCATTGTCTCTGGGATAAATTCATCGTTGAGCTTCATCCTCAAGCTTTATATTCCATGCTTTTCTATCTGCAAAAACTCAATGTTGATGTCCATATAAAAAGAAACCCTTCTATCGAAATACATGGGTTGGAAACCACTGTACCGACTAGTTCTCTAGGAAACCTTTTGACATACATGGTTCATCAACATGTTAAACTCCCCATTGATTATAACGTGATCCCAACATCAAAACACTCTAATATTAAGTCAATATTCCCCTTTAATTGAATGATCATATTATCCTATTTAACATCATTCTAGCATATGAGTACACCTTTACCACCCCCATGCCTACCAAATGGTTAATTCCACAACATGATACCACAACCTCTTTACTTAAATGAGAGAGAATAACATCATGTAATTACATGTGCCATTGCACTGCAACATGGCAACATGAATAACAGTGCTTACATCTAACATGGGGAATACAACCAACCTATGACTAGGATTTACAACTTGGAGTAATTAATAGGGTATGATTACCTTTAGTAGGCCTTACTACAATATGCCCAATTACATTGACCTCAAGCACAACAACCATACGTTTCCCTTACACCCATCATAGAAATTAGGCTCGCAACTATGCCCATCATTTAGATCTTTGGACAACTGGAGCTTATGTTCTTCATGTCTTTTCAATCTAAAATGTTGCTTATTGGATTGTTCACACTTCCAACACAACCACCTATGACATTGATTCGACAAACTAAATTTATGTGCCAATATCATGACATAACCTTGATTTTAAGTATACAAATTCATTTTACTTTTAATTTACAAATATAAAATCTAAACATAGAATATCAAATACCACTAAACATACACCCCAACCTAGACATTTTTCATCATTATATTAAATCAACTATAACATGATCCCTTACTATTTTTTATTTTTTTTTCAAAACACCCATCACTTTAATGGTGACCAATACCTTTACAGATTGTTCAATGTTCTATTTGAAGTGAATCAACAATTAACATGATTTTTCCTTTAATCACCAATACCATTACAAAGCTGTTAAATCACTTCAAATACACCATTTCCCAAAATCACCTATGAAATCACCCATGTGAAATATGACTTAAAACAATTTTATCATAAACAATATTTTATATCATTTTCTTTTTTGAGATTAGGTCTTAACGTTCATCATAAAAACAAATATTATACATTTTTCGATGAATGATGTCCCTTTTTACTCTCCTACTAGCTTATATTATGGGTGGGCTACGCTAAGCCTCTTCTATGAATTCGAGCTCGTGAATGTTGCACCTTCATACACATGGGTGACTTTCTTCTTGAATACTATGCTTTATAATTCCCTAGATGCACTCGTCTTTTTGCCCCGGACATTGCTTTCGTTGGCTATGTCTAGAAGGATCTCTTAGCACATGACTTCCCATACACCACGTTTTGCCATTGGGCCTCTCAAAATAATGGAATCTTCATTCATCGACATATTCACAAACCAAACAATAAATTCCATTCTCATTGCTTAGATCAAGTTTTGCCATTGGGCCTCTCAAAATAATGGAATCTTCATTCATCGACATATTCACAAACCAAACAATAAATTCCATTCTCATTGCTTAGATCAAGAGTCCACTCCGGATCAAGGGCAAATATTATGCACTCCGTAGTAGTAGAGTGTTTAATGCTTTATATATTAAAAAATATATAGTTTATTCTAAAATATTTTTAAATTGAATAATATACATTCCAAGATATAGAACATTAAATATTTTGTTGCAGAGTGTATATTGTCTGTCTTGATTTGATTTAATAGTTATTTTGTTTACTAGTTCAAACAATCTCAAATTATAGAGAAGAAACCTTTTTATTAAGTATCAATATTTTTTCAAACGATAACAATAAATTAAATTACCTCTTTTTTCGTCTAATATATGGACTCCTCCTTCCACAACAAGGAAGTGTTCTACATTGCTTATCTATACACTTCATTACACATTTTTATTAGCCTTTGATTACCCAAAATGCTTGTACCTTGTATTGTGATATGGAAAATGGTTAGACATAGATTCATGGATCAACATAGATCTAAATAGTCTTCTTTCCTAAACAATCTAACACAAACCTTCATTCACTAGAGAACATTATTCAACACTATTCACAATGTAAGCTCTATACTCTTATCTTAATCTACACAACACCAATAAATCTTAATTCACAATCTTACCGAACTACATACTCAACCAAAATCTTATACAAAAAAATAAAAAATAAAGACTTATTTCTATAACTTTGAACAACATACACAAATCTACTCTAAAATTTCCTAAACATTGAGAATTGACTCCCAAAAACACTCATATATCTACTACCATAATAAAAAAACACGAAGCACAACTTAAGAGAATATAAAAAAACATTGTATTATATTGTATTTATAGAATTTTACAACAAGCTTCTCATGTGTTCCACATGGACATACATTTTGGACCTTCTAAAATTTTTCTCATTACAAACAATTACACCAAAACAATACGACAAAAGTTTCTGCCTGCCTCGCTTGACCTATTCTTTGTCAAATATGAGACTCCATAATAAACATTGCTTCCATTATGAAGGGATTAACTATTTTCAAATTTGTACATCGAGGCTCGAGTGTTTTATCATTGACTAGATCTTGAATTAAATGGACTTGGTGGTGTACGATTGATAGGCACCGTCCCAAACGACAATGTAAAAATGCAAATGGAATAGGAAACTTCCTACATAGAAACATCATAAATGTGACTTATTTTTATTGATTTTTTAATTAAATCAGCATAAATATTTCTTTAGTTTTTTTAATTAAATTAGTGTAAATAT
>JASDQU010371918.1:8158-21184 GCA_032191745.1 Picea mariana | reverse complement strand
TGCACATGAGCAACGATTGTGCATCTCATCAAGCATTCTTATTCTTTCACATCTACATCGTAGCATTGAAAATGAAAGCCTAATGATGGTGATGCTAAGAAAAGGATGATGAGAAAAAGGCTAGTCAACTTGGAATGAAGCAACTCTCGAAGATACATTGCTCCCCATGAGTCCAAACTCATACTCCTCAATTTCTCTCAGATGCACCCCCATATCCACAATGAGGATGAAGTCTTGGCTCTTACAAAAAAAAAAAGCATCAAATAGAGTTTCATAACTAATTTCTACATCATTTTATTAACAATTATTTATAAATTAACAAGAAATTCTAGATATCACATACTCAAAATTCTCAAATGCACAAGATCACAAAATTCTTGATGCTTAAATACATCTCTCTTGGAGAGATTTGTAATAGATGTGCTCTAACCATACATATTTGAGGTGTCAAGAAAGTATTGTAGATTATAATTTTTGTATTTAAAGTTGTTAAGGAATTAGTGGAATTTTGTGGATTCCCCATATTGAGTTCCTCCAATGCTCATTTGTTCCATAGATTAATATAATTGCAAGGATTAGTTAATGGATTGATAGAACTAAATGGATTACTGAATATAGATTAATGTTATTTGATCCTTATGAGTTATGGGCTATGTTGCTCAATACAGATATAATGCACATGAGAAACAACTGTGAATCTCATTAGAATTTTTTATTCTTCCACATCTACATCGTAGCATTGAAAATGAAAGGCTAATGATGGTGATACTAAGAAAAGGATGATGAGAAACACAACATATATGTTTTTTAGTGACAAATGTATCTTATTTGATGCTTACATTTTTGAAATTAATCCATCCACTTTAACTCCAAACATGATGTTGGTTTTTGTTGTCCACTAAGTTGTATTCATTAATCCATAACCAAATGCAGTGCCACCGATAGTTGGTAGTCCACTATGCATGTCAATCTAAGAAGAAATAGTATCGACGAATGAGAGAATGGATCACCTTCTGTCAACCTAAAGTGACAATATTTTGCACCTTCTACATATTTCAATCATCATGTGTTAATCTAAAGTGATAATCCACTACACCTTCTACAACTACTATAACTAATTAAACTTCCTAACATAATGCAATCAACTACCTAACTAGTTACATGGTCTCAACTTCGAATGATAGCACCTGATTCTTTAGCTCTTGTACTTAGAGTGTCTTTTGTTGCATCTGTTGGCATTATTACAAGTCTCCCAAAACACCACAAACCTCAAATATGCTATGACCACAATGTAGTAGCTACCCCTAATAAACTATATTGGAATGCAAAAATTGCAATCTTTTGTAGGCTTTGGGATAAATTTCCTGTGGTATTGGCTTCTTCAGTAAAGTGGTATGAATGCTCAAGGATTATTTGTTTCCATTGTTAAATTTTATTAAATTTTTAGTAGAAATAGATTTACTAGAGTATTTTGATATTCATTCAATATTCAATAACCATATACTGAAAATATAAGGAGGATCTAGAAGCATATATACAAACACAAGAATACACAAAGATTTATCCTAGGAAAACCCCAAACTCGGGGAAAAACCCAGCCAACTTTTCTTAGAGAGAATCTTTCTGATAATACAATACAACCATGAACAAGCTCTATCCACAAGAGAAAAACCAGTAATGAAGAAACCTTTATAACAATAACTTATCTCTTCTCCTTGTCAAACCCTAGCGAGGGTAGACAACTGTGTCACAACCCTAGCACAACTCTTCTATAGGTAGCACATAAGAGAAACCACTAAGAATACCAGTTGTTGTGTCTCATATGGTTGCCTCAAACTTGCGCTTCCTTTTCCTTATTCACTGAGATGATGAGATGAGTGTGTGTGTGTGTGTGTGTTCAAATGAGCAAGGTGTCACCTTTATTTATACTAGTTTAGTCACTTACTGGGGACGACTTCTCTTCCTGGAAATTATATTTCCACTTTATTATTTTCTTGTGGGACGACTTCTCTTCCTGGAAATTCTATTTCCACTTTATTATTTTCCTGTGGGTCGACTTCTCTTCCTGGAAATTCTATTTCCACTTTATTATTTTCCTGTGGGCTAACTTATCTTCTGGAGTGTTCTTGAATTGTTCAATGGTCTTCCTTTGAATTCTTGGAATTTTCTTCTCTAAGAAACGTTGTCTAGGAGGGAATACCTCCCATTGTTACAAAAGATCAACACTCCGTCTTAGTGAGGGAGGTATTCTTCCATGATGTTCTCCTCTAGTAGTCCCAATCACACCCATCCACTTCACATGGCATAGGAAATACTACCACCATAGTCTCAAGACTACGTTGCAAGTATCTATGATATTTCTCCTCTCCTAGTAGTTCTAATCACACCCATCTACTTCACATGATATGGGCAAGACTACCACCATAGCCTCAATACTACACTGCAAGTATCTATGATATTTCTCCTCTCCTAGTAGTCCCAATCACACCCATCCACTTCACATGGTATGGGAAAGACTACCACCATAGTCTCAAGACTACGCTGCAAGTATCTATAATGTTTCTCATCTCCTAGTAGTCCTAATCACACCCATTCACTTCACATGGTATGGTAAGGACTACCGCCATAGACCCATTCACACCTAGCCACTTCAAATGGCTTAGGCAAGGCTATGCCATGGTCCCAATCACACCTAGCCACTTCACATGGCATAGGAAAGACTGTGCTACAAGTCCCAATCACACCTATCCACTTCACATGGCGTAGGAAAGACTTGTACCAGGATACTCATTACTTCCTCAGTCACTTCACATGACTGATCTGAGAAACCCTTGGCCAAAGGGAGAGTATCTTCCCATTGTAGGAGAAACATCACAACTCCCTCTCAACGAGGGTGGACATTCTGCATCATGCCAAGCTTGTATCTAAAGTACTCATACTTCACTCTAGAGAGAGGCTTGGTGAGAATGTCTGCCATCTTCTCATCCATGGATATGTACCAGAGATCCAATGCTCTTTTCTACAACCTGTCTCGGATGAAATGGTATTTGATCTCTATATTCTTTGACTTGTCATGAAATACTGGATTCTCTGAAAGATTTACACAACTTTGATTATCACAATATATCAAATTTGGCTCCAACTCTGGATCAAATAACCCTGCAAGAATATTCTGAAGCCACACTCCTTCACAGCTTGCAACACTATCTGTCATATATTTTGCCTCTACTGTACTGAGTTCCACCTATGTCTATTTTCTACTCAACCATGAGATCATACGTGATCCCAAACTAAAGCAACATCCTGATGTGCTTTTCCTATCCACTGCAATCCCCTCCCAGTCAGAGTCTGTATAACCTTGTAGATTTACTTTACCATCTTAGACATATTTGAGTCCATATCCAACCGTACCATGTAGGTACCTCAACACATGCTTTGATGCTACCAAATGTACATGTATAGGCTCAGCCATGTACTGACTCAATGTGTTCATTGAAAAGCATATATAAGTCCTAGTGTTAAACATGTACATCAAGGATCTAATCAATTATATGTACATCGTGGGATCAACCGAATCTAAAGAATAATCACTCAAGAGCTTCAGATTTGTAACCATAGGTGTGGCCATGGACTTGCAGGCCATCATCCTGAATCTCTGCAGGACCTCAACTGTATACTTTCCTTCGCTAAGGAAGATTTGATCTAGTCTCTGCCACACCTCTAATCCCAATAAATAGTGCATCAAACCTAGATCCTTCATTTCAAACTTTGAAGTGAGCTCCCTCTTGCACCCATCTATGAGATTCTCATCCCCTTTAAGAAATAGGTCATCCACATATAATACCAATATCAAGGGGCAACCATCTTCAACCTTGTAGCAAAGGTTGGGATCTGCATCACTCTTGGTAAAACCCAAGTTCATCAAATAACTGTCTATTATGGCATACCATGCCCTGGGTGCTTGCTTAAGCTTGTACAAATATTTCTTCAATTTAAAAACATGGGACTCCTTCCCATGGATCACAAAACCTTGTGGCTACTCTATGTACACTTCTTTTTCAATTACACCATTCAAGAAAGCAGTCTTTACATCCACCTAGTGTAATTTTGAACCCATAATATAAGCAATAGAAATAATAGATCTAATAGAAGTGTACTTGGCTACTGGAGAAAATGTCTCATCTTAATCTTCTCCCTCTTTCTGGGAGAATCCTCTAGCCACAAATCTAGCTTTGTACTTCTCTATGCTACCATATACAACATGCTTGATCTTGTAGATCCACTTGGAAGTCACTATTGAATTCCCTTCTAGTATCGTAACCACTTCACACACATCATTCTTCATGATGGATTGGTACTCTTCCATCATAACATCCTTCCACACTTGCTGCTTTGCAACTTCTTCATATTTGGAAGGTTCTGGATCAATCATATTACTCATCAACGCCACATAGCTGGAAAACTTGTGTGGTTTCTTGCTCTCTCTGGAACTTGACTCCCTCTGAGTCTATTTAATCTTTGGAGCCATATGCTCCCTCTACATCTGTTGACTTCCTCTAAAGTTTGATCTCATATGAACTGTCCTAGGAGGCTGCTCCTCCCCGCTGGATCCTGAGGGATGACTCCCTCTGAACTCTAGCTCCCTCTAAGTTGGTACTTGGTGGGGCCATCTACATCACCACTGGTGGAGCCACCTGCTCCTCCTCATAACTGTGACTTTATGTAATTCAAGGAACTTTGAGTATCACAAAGAACTGCATGTCTCACTACATCCTGCAAAGTATCATGAAGCCATGTTGACCTATACCTAGCCATTTCCATGTCTCTGGGTGGATCCATTGGCCCTTCTGGCTCTACTGACTCTTCCTATTGATATTAAGAGTGAACAACTTAACTTTGCAGTCATCCTTTAGAGCCTTTTTCTCCTCACAATCAATCCCAATATGAGACCCTTAGTATCCCATTAAAGTACCCTTCTTTCTAGAAGGTTCTAACTTTGTCCTCTTCTTCTTTGGTACATGGATGTATACTTTCATGTATACAACTTATTTTCTGGATAGTCTGCTCCATGTCTCAAACTAGAGATCATCTAATTTTTTGCCTCCTACAACTGTCACCATAGCTCTTTCTCAGAGCTATCACCTATGACTTGCCTGGAACAATAATAAAAAGCACGAACAATGTTTTTCTAGTGTTGTGACCAATTATTCCTCCATGGTAACCTGTCCAAGACAAAACAAGAACATCTCCATGGTAACCTCCATGGAATTTACAAGGTAACCTACCTGGGACAAAGACAACAACGAAAAACATCTCCTAGAAGACATCAATTTCATCTTGTAAATAAGTGCATCATTAGTACTAGATAGTAAACATTTACGTACTGATCATCTTACCAACAACACTCAAGTGTTACTAAACATTTGATAGAAAAAGTACTCAACATTAATAGAATTCTAAAGAATGTTGCCCCATTTACAACATTTACTTGAGGAGCAAAAATATAAAATATCAAACCTGATATGCAAACCTGGAGTATTGTTGTTGCTGTTCCATTTGATTTCGAGATGTCATATATTGTAGGAGACATCATCATTACTGCCTCCAACTCTTGAGATTCCTCTCAGTGCACTAGATCTAGGATCCCTTTGTCACTTCTTGGAAAAATGTCCTTTTCCCAGGTGTACATATCCTGTAAACACCGTCATGATATAACTTATATACAAGTGCATACCTCTGAATTTTGTAGCACCATCCAGCTTGTCTTCTAATATCAAGGTTTGCGCAACTGGAAACTGGCAACTGCCACTGTAACTGGCAACTGCAACTGCAAATGCAACTATAATTGGCAACTGCAACTGTAACTAGCAACTACAACTGCAATTGCTATTGTAATTGACAACTGCAGCTGTAATGAGAAATTTCAACTTTCACCAAGTTGTAATCTGAGACCACGAGGAGGTGCGCTAGGCTAGGGCAAGTTGATCTATGGAAAAATTAATCTCAGCGTCCTCCAATAAATTTCTCAACGAGCTTGACAAAAAACCGTGCAGTGATAAATTTTATCTGTAGCGGAAAATCTCAACAATGTGGCCTTCCATTTTTTTCTCACGATCTTCCTTCTAGTGATTAGATGGTTTTGAAGGTAACCTGATTTGATACCATGTTGGATTTTCTTAAATTTTTAGTAGCAATAGATTTACCATAGTATTTTGATCTCCATTTAACATTCAATAACCATATACTGAAAATATAAGAAAGATCTAGAAGCAAATAGACAAGCACAAGAATACACAAAGATTTATCCTAGGAAAACCCCAAACTAGGGGAAAAACCCAACCAACTTTTCTTAGAGAGAATATTTCTGATAATACAATACAACCATGAACAAGATCTATTCACAAGAGAAAAACCAGCAATGAATAAACCCTAATAAAAAGAACTTGTCTCTTCTCCTGGGCAAACCCTAACAAAGGTAGACAATTGTGTCGCAACCCTAGCACAACTCTTCTAGAGGTAGCGCATAAGAGAAACCACCAAGAACCGCAGTTGCTGCATCTCCTAGGGTTTCCTCTGATGTGTGCCTCCTTTTCCTTCTTCGTTGAGATGATGTGATGAGTGTGTGTGTTCAAATGAGCAAGGTTTCACCTTTATTTATACTAGTTCAGTCCCTTAGCTGGGGCCAACTTCTCTTCTTGGAAATTCTATTTCCACTTTATTGTTTTCTTGTGGACTGACTTCTCTTCCTGGAAATTCTATTTCCACTTTATTATTTTGATGTGGGATGACTTCTCTTCCTAGAGATTTTATTTCCACTTTATTATTTTCTTGTGGGTTGAGTTCTCTTTTGGGGTGATCTTGAACTGTTCAATGGTATTCCTTTGACTTCTTGGAATTTTATTCTCTAAGAAAAGTTGTCTGGGAGGGAATACCTCTTGCTGCTACAAAACATCAACATCCATCACCATGTAAAGTCACAAAGATTTATCAAATATAAGCTTCATGGATGTGGTCGGTTTGACACGAATTTACACTTCTTTCAAGATTTGAGATTTATGATTTGGACAATAGATAATATATCTTTCTTACTTTGTAAGATTTATTTAATTTATTTTTTACAATTTGTCGGTGTTGCGATATGTTTCCCTATACCCCACAAACCTTGAGGACACCATCGCCATGGAGAAGTATCTCCTCCTCATCGTCTAGACTGTACTGGGAAGATTTGTCATCTTTTATAGGATTTGGGATTAATTACATGTGATATTGGGTTCTTCAACAAAGTGTTGTGAATTCCCAATGATTGTTTGTTTCTAGAACTATGTAAATTCAAGAAGATTTATCGAGTATAAGTTTGATGGGTGTCACCTTCAACAAATAGAGATCACTTTGCCCAATAAAATGTTGTTTTATGTTATGTTTATTTGTATATAACTAGCAAAGATTCATCAAATATAAGTTTCATGGGTATGTATTTTATCTTGAACACAAATCACTTTCCCCAATAAAATTTTGTTTTATGTTATGTTTAATTGTAGACAAATGACCATGTTAAATTCAAAGTTTTGGAATGTCGTTGATTTTTTGCACATACTTACTGGTATTGGGTTGGTCTTGTAGTGCTCTTATGGTTTGTTGTCATGTTTAATATCTTCTTCACACTAGTGTTGCATATGTAAACCATAATAACCAACTTGTGTCTCTCCAAATAAAAGCCTTTCTTAAATGTGTTCAAAGTTGATATTAGAGTTTGGGTATATTTTCTTTGTCACGATAGTTATTATTTATAATATTTAAGCAAAAGATGAAATCATGGAAAACCGTACATAGTTGTTTTTAAAGATGAACTGAATTAAAATCAAGAACATGAAATGCAAAACCCTTTTATTGAAAAGAACAAATTCATGTTTTGTAGAATATCATGACCATCACCATGATGAAATTCAAACTATTGGTAACATGTACCAAAGATAATGACCATCACCATGATGACTTGGGTTTATTTTTCTTTTGATAATAACTTTGTGGTAGAGAACTACTACTACTTTCAATCATACAAGGGTGTGGGGGTCCCTCCTTTTAGTGCCAAAATGTTGATGTAGGTGAATAACCTTTGTCAATTATAGGATTTCATCCAAGAGAAAAGTCCCAATTAGAATTTATTTAAAATAGGGAACTCTCTAGATTCTAGCCTAGCTACAATAAATGATTGATGAAATGAAAAAAATTAAACAATTTCTAATTCTAAAACTAAATACGCATTATGCTAATACAAAAGTATACTAAATGTTCCTAGCTAGGAAATGAACAAAGCAATAGATGTGAGATCAAGTGAAATAAGAACAGTGATAATTGGAAAATAGTTTACTAAATTATACATACACACATATCATATAATTCATTGTAAATGAGGGTAAGCATATTGCTTAAACAACAAATTATAATCCCATATACATTTTTTGAGACCATTTAAAAACAAATCAAGATATGATAAAAATTATAGGTTACTCTACAACTCTTAAATCAAATCTCACAATAATTCTAGAATATAAGAAAGCAAGAATAGTCTAGTCTATAACACATGCACCAGAGTTGTTTTCCTTAAAAATGTTGGCCAACAATGTTCTTATATTAAACATAAAAATAGTTTTATATTTCCAAGTCCCAAAAAACGCTTTCTAGATCATGAGCATCTTATTTATACAAAAAGTGAACATAAAAAGGAAAATGAAATGTTTCATTTCTCAACACTTGGTCTTCCCATCTGACTATCTGATGTATATTCTTTGGCCTGCTCTTTCTCATTGTAGGATTTTCAAGCCTTGAAGGTGTCATTAACATATTCATTTGAGAAAATTGATGTTGATCTATTGGAACTTTGAGTAGGGAAAGTTTCTTCTTCAACTTCTCAATGTACTTCTCCACTTCAAGTAAAGTGGCTTTTAGCATCATGATATCTTTCGATGGAACCTCCACATACTCTCTCAACTTCTTGCAAGTGACTATAGAAATCGACCTAAGACTATGTCTCTCACAAATAATGGCGTCTTCCAATGCCTTCATTACCAGATCTTGCTGAAAGAAATCATCAATGGAACCAAAAAATGGAAATTGCATTTAGACACAAATTTATCTATGACATACCACAATTTAGTGGCACCATCTATCTCTGATTCCATGTTCTCCTAGGCTTTGTGAGCCAAATATTTCTAACAATTGAAACCACAACCAATGCCAATAATCTCATCCTTAGTCAAGTAAAGTACCTCTAAAGAAAATATTTTTATATATTCTTGCCATATTTTAACATAATCAAATTGAAATTGTACTTATTCTTGCATGATATTCCATGCTGGAATGTGGTTTTGAATATCCATTAAAGCATCAATTTGTTTCCAAAATATCTGCACCTTCTCATGAAATTTCCTTTGAGTGACATTCAACTTATCCTGAATTTCAAAAAAATAATTAATAAAATTCTTCAAATCACAATGATTTGTTCGATAATAATTCACCTCATTCTCTAACTTAGCTATAATTTCCTATTTTTCTTTCATCTTCTTAACTCTAAGCCCAACTACATCAACAATGGCTTCATTAAAGACTAACTTTACAAAGGCTAGGGATTCCTAACTAGTGTCTTAAGCATTATATAGAATGGCTTATGAATTTAATACTATCTCCTTGATTATGGAGATCTTCCTTCTCTTGTGTGACCGCCTTACTATGTGTTTGTTCTTCTTATCAAATGTGAAATCTCCATGTCAACCACATCCTCAGGAGTGGGTGTTGGCATATCTACGCTTGTAATCAATATGGATGCACTCAACTTTGTAAAATTTGAGGAGTATAAATTCCTCAATTGGTCGTGCTCAAGAGGCTACACGTATACTTTCCAATTTTTCTTGTTTCCTTTTCCTCAACCTCTCATCTTTGGCATCTACCTTAGCTTTCTTTCTCTTTTCTTCTTCCAATCTTACTTCTGCATCTACTCTCTCTTTGGTTTCCATCTCATTCACCAATATTTCTTTCTCAACCTCTTTGGTAGCTTCGATCTCTCCTTGCAGCTTGTCACCAAATTGCTTCAACCTTTTCCTTATTTTTTTCTAACTTCCTAACAATGTCTAGCTCTTCAATCTTGCTAGTAGTTTCTTTGAAAAAATCCTCCTTTGCTTTCTTGGTAGTCTCCATAGTAGCTTCCAATTCTGTTCTTTTCTTCTTTTCCCTTTTGTATCAATGATCTTCTCTATTTCACTTCTCTAAAAGGTTTTTCTCTTACCATTTCTCTTTCTTCCTCCTAGTCCTCATGTGCATATGGCCATGCAAATTCCACTTCCTTGGCATGTTGTTCCACTATTAATTTTAAGTCACATCTCATGAATCTTCCCTCTTTGAAATTGTACTCTCATATGGTATTATCCTCCATTTATTCAAACTTAGAATTTTTTAGGCCATACATTCCTATGTAGAGGGGATATACATGAAAACATTTCTTATGATATTTACTCAAAGATGCATTAAAACCATGTAAATTTGTTTGATAAGCAATTTCTCTTATTACCAACTTATTCAAGACAAAATTAGGCAACAAATGTGGTGGCTTGGTTGCCCCATATATCTTGATATAGGTCCAATGTTCATCAATATACTAATCACMTRTTTCACTCAACATGGTCATGGCCTCATCAGTCAACCTAGGTSYTGGTTTACAGAAAAWSAAGTTTATATAAATGAGAAAAGAAACAATTACAAATATGAGTAAAATGCCTCATGTACTTGTGCTTGGACACAAAATATGACAATGGACTTGTATTAGATATTCTGTTGGAGTCCAACACTATCCCAYTCCTTTGAAATCATTGCTTGTACATATGATATTCAAAAACTATGTTGACTTATAAAATTTAASAGGAGATTCAAGCTCARAGAATTTAACTCTTGATAAAACCTTCATCAAGTTATGTGACATGATATTTTCCAAGTTGAAAACTGATTCCTTTTTTACAACAACATACATTAAGGGCACCCAAGAATCTTTAAAGTGATGGGCATATTTTTCTCCCTAAAGCTTGGTGATAAAAGCCATAATGTGAATATAGGGTTCTATTAAATTTTTGGAAGGAAAGATGCCATTACTCCTTGATCTGAATTGTTTTCCTTCAATTCACCATTCCTTTAGTACTTTGTGGAAATCATTGGGAAACCTTGCTACCCATTTTGATGTCATAAACACTTTAGGCTCAAAAAATATATAGTAGTTATGTAACTCACTAGGAAAAAAGCACGTGATGCATTGCCTCTAAAATTAACCATTATTCTTTCTTCCAACTTAACAAGCTCAATAATCCAATGAATTACCTTTGCACAAGGCAATACAATTGGCCTCACAACTACATTATTTAGACTACATGTTTTTATATTCAAGTATATGTCTTCATACTTTCATCATCATCACCTATATCCACCAAGATGAACAAAGGAGGGTGTCTTTTTTCTTTGAAAATCTAAAATAATTCTAACTAGTTTGGAAAATTCATTGATACTAGGTTACTTGAGGTGTCAAAAAAATTAGCCTCCAAGGCTATGTGGGAGTTTCTTCTTCTTCTTCTTCTTCTTCTTCTTCTTCTTCTTCTTCTTCTTCTTCTTCTTCTTCTTCTTCTTCTTCTTCTTCTTCTTCTTCTTCTTCTTCTTCTTCTTCTTCTTCTTCTTCTTCTTCTTCTTCTTCTTCTTNTCTCTTAGTTCATGTAATAATCGGTGCTAATTGGCTATGTCAAATCGAAAAGGACAAATTAGTGGCACGGTAATGGATGGCATTAAATCCCTAGTCATTTGAAACAATCAAGCCATCATAAGATTGATATTGATTGATATTTGAGTAATCTCTCATAATATGTTTGAAATATCAAATATTGATGTTTGAATTTCCTTAGCAGATATCAAAGAAAAAATATTTATTGGTTTCGGGATGATCTTTGATAGTATAAGAGGGAAAAAAAAATCGACATTTGCACATCCTTCCATAACATTGGAGCAAAACCCAAGATTTATTTGTTAAGAATCACCAATGGTATCGAAGTAAAATGAAAAATTGACTTTCTAAAATACTATGCAAGATCATCAGAGAAATTTAAAGAAAGTGGAAACTTGGAAATTGGAGAAGGCTCCTTTGTACCATTAGAGAGTTCTAAAAGGTTGAAAATTTACAAGGCTCCAATAACATCAAAGGGGATACAAATATCGATTATCAAAATAATTTTAATGGGATATTGGTACAAATTGAAATATCATTTCAAAAAGGCTTTAATTGCACATAGGAAGAAACCAAAAGATCAATGTTTGAAAGCTTTTTTATAACATCAAAAGAGTATGAAACATTGAAATATGAGACCACTTTGAAAATGTATCATAGAGATTTAGAAAATCAATTTTAATTTATTTAAAAATCTTTAAAACAAAAGGAAAATAATTTTTAAGGTGAAAGATTTTTTTTCAAACGAGTATCAAAGATAATAAAGGGAAACTCAAACATAACGATGAGTAGTTAACATAAGCTATTAAGCATTAGCAAGAGTCAATCTATAAGTTAAAATGCATTCAAAGTAGGACATTACATCAAATCATCAGTTCTCAATAATTGAACAGGTGGGTTCCTAAGTTCAGAAAACTTGGAGGGTGGGGGAAGGGTGTTGAATAAATTATTGTCATTGATGTCAAAGGTAAGTAAGTATTCACGTATAAATATTTAAAGGAAACGTGACTTTAATAAATACAAAAGTGGAAGTGGAGTAAAACATGAAAGTGGATTAGAAATGAAGTTATATAAGTAAAATATGAAAGTGGATTAGAAATGGAGTTACATAAAAGTGGAGTAAACATGAAAGTGGATTAAAAAAGGTAAAAGTGAAAGTGGAGTAAAAGTGCACATGGTTTTAAAACCCATGGTATGTTGAAAAATAAATAAAGAAATTAAAAAGTCGGAAATTAATTATTTATTTAATAAAAGTCATGTATTTTCAAATGAACATG